>JANHGB010053444.1:0-25073 GCA_026283785.1 Coracopsis vasa
GACCGCGACCGCTTTCCGTGCGCCCGCCGCCAGATCGGGACCGCGGGAAGAACCGCGTCTGAGCACGCCAACACCGGGGTTTTCAGCGGGGGAAGTTACACTGCAGCCGCTCAAAACCCGGACGGGGGAAGGAGGCGTTTCTGCCTTGCAACCGCTTCCCTCTGCCTTTTTCTGACATTCCGAACCCTCCCCGAACGGGATAACACGGAGCTGATCCGAGCCCGTGGCTGCCGCGCCTGCGCCAGGGCTCAGCATCCCTCTTCCCCTCCCCCGGAGCAAAGCTGCATGGACCAGGACTGAGCGTCCCTCCTTGGAGCAGAGCTGCATGGACCAGGACTGAGCATCCCTCCCTGGAGCAGATCTGTATGGACCAGGGCTGAGCATCCCTCCCAGTGCAGAGCTGCACAGAGCCAGGCCCGGGAGCAGCGCAGCAGCAGGAGCCCCTCAGTTTGCCTCCTGCACCAGGGAGCCGGCACACAGCTTGTTCCAGGAAAGACATATATATTTTTAAATTAAGTAAGCTGTATGTGATCTACTTCCCAACCTCAGCACCTTCCCCTGGAAGTCTGTGTTGCCATGGCGATGAAACACCCGGGCCTCCCTGTCCGTCCCCCCCATCTCACCTTCCTCCTCTGTGAATTTAATTTTCACAGGAATTAGACACAGGACCAGCTACAGCGTTTTGAGCATGCTCCTCAGTGGAGGGATGAAAACACAGCCTATGCTGTAGGCATCTAGGAGAACATGCAGGCACAGCTCCAGCCCTGAACAGGACTGAACCGTCAGCACCTGCAGCAAACCCAGCAGAGCTCCATACCCTGCAGTCACCGTAATCCCACTGCAACATCGAGTCAAGCCCAGGAAGACATCCCCTTGGATGTGCTCTAGCCAGTCTGCCCCCAAAGCAGGAAGCACACCTCCTGCATGGGAGGACCCCCAGCACAGCACAGGAGGGGCCCTGCCACAAATGGGCAGGGCGCTGGGGGGCACACATGCCTGGGGGCACATGACCATGGCCACCCACCCATAGCACCAACCACAGCTACCCCACCATGAGCATCCCACCCAGTGGGACATCCCCTTGCAGCAGCTCCTGGGCAAGACAGGGAGAACAGCTCCCATTCCTTGCCCACCAGGTCACACAAAACACAACATCCCCATGGTCTCAAAAGGCCCTGGAGCAGGAGGTGCCTGGAAAGCCCTTGGCTGGGGTAGTCAATCATTAACAGCACTGGGGCTCCCCTGTAATGAATGTGTTTGCTCGGGAGCCATGGAGCACATCTGGAAGCCACTCTTGCTGCCACCCCTCCCTGCCATGCTTAAGGTGACCAATATGACTGTAGCTCCAGCCTTTCCTATCTAAATGTTTCAGCACAATCTCTAATCAGGCATATCCTTTAATTCAACAAAACCCCATCATCCCTGTAATCTCTTCCTGCATTCTACTAAAAGCCAGATAAAAATATGAACAGTGTTATTTTTGTTAAGATGCCACATTAATTCAGCCCAGAAGGACCTGACCACACCACTCACACTGACCTACACAGCACACAAACAGCCCTTCAGAGAGTCAAGATCTCAACTTCAATCCAAGACCAGTGTTTCTGTATTCCAGCAGATCTCATGGGTCCCCGGGAAGGCTGGAGCAGCAGGGCCCCAGCACAGGGATCCCAGCCCAAATCCCCACATCCCCATGAGGAAAAGCCCAACTCATTCTCAAAACACCTCAAAACACGTTTCCTGCCTCCTTGGTACAACATCGGCTGACGCCAAACCATACGTGGTAGGTGAGAGAACCTGCGTGGGGAGAGGAAAGACTCCTGTTCACCCTGGTGCCACCTTCACCCTCCCTGGTGGGAAGGGAGAGTGCTCAGTTCACACTGCAGAGCCTTCTGTTGGCCCAACACATCTGCTCTTGCAGGAGACACCGACTGCTTCCTCCGGAGCAGAACTCATTGGAATGACAGATTTCCAGGCATAGCAAAGACAAAAAGAAAGAAATGAGAGCCCCTCTCACCCCAAATCCCAGCAATTCTGCAGCACCTCATTAGCTCCCAGTTAATGGAGGGGGAGGGGGGTTAATTTTAAACCTTTTACCTCTCGCATTAAACAGGCAGCTTTGAATTTCATTGAGTCTCTCTCCCTGGAGACATTTTCCACTGTCTCTCTTCCCCTTTTCCAGACAAGTTAAGTATTAATCTCCTCCTGGTTTATGCTGAAGTGGCTTTGTATTGATTTTTGAAGATGTTCAATTCTCTCATATTTGGAAATAGAGAATCGCTCTGAGCAGACACACTCAGCCACGTCTTCTCCATCCAAACAGGGCAAACAAGCCCGCCTGAAATCAATTTCTGCTGATTTGCAATTTACAGGACAAGGGCAAGAGAAGCAATGGTGAGGGGCTGTGGGTCCTCCTGGGGATCAGGATGGTCAGGCACTGGCCACACAGGTGAGGGGGAACCAGGGAGCTCCTCCTCCTGAAGACATCGCTGGTGGCTGCGGTGGGGCCCTGAAGAAGCTGCCCTCAATTTCCTGTGTTCTGCTACCTGATAAATGCTGCAGGACAGCCTGGGGCAGGACACCAGGGGTGCTCCAAGAGGCAGAGGAGGCAGCAGGACTGGTGCATGTGAACAGCCCCAGCCCCTGCCTGCCTTCCCTTCTCTCCCTTCGCTGCTGCTCTCCCTTCTCACATCCAGTGGGTCCCCCTTGCAAAGGGACAACGGCTCACGGTGCACACAGTGACCAGCTCTGATCACCAACGTGAGGAGCAGGAGCAGGGTGGGCACAGCGAGCTGGGAGCACAGGCACCTGCACTGCGTGGCCAGAGTGGCCGCTGGGGCACCCTCACCCAGGAGCAGAGCCAGGTCTCCTTGGCTCCAGCAGCGCATCAGCCATGATGTGGGTCCCCAGTCCAGCCTTGACTCTCTCCGAGAGGATCCCATCAAACCAGTCCCAGTGAGGGGCAGGTTGAGTCAGCTCTGAAGGGGTCCCTGGAGCACTGTCAGCTCCCTGTCCATGGAAGGTTCCCGGGCTCAGCTGGAGGAAGTTCCAGCCCTCTCTGTGGTGGAGCCTGGACCAGAGACCATGACCACTCTTCATCCCCCACTAGCCTTGCTGGGCTCCTCCGAGTCTCCATCCTTCCTTTAACAAAACAATCAGTGTTAAATCAGTCACTCTGCAGTGACCAAATAACCTCCGAGTCCAGCAGCTGCCCCTGTTGCACGAAGAAATAAATCTCTCCTTAAAAACACCCTGACATTTCTGCTTCGGAGGAGACAGGTTTGCAGCCAGCGAGGAAGCTGGGCCGGGGAGTGCTCGGGTCAGAACAATCACACGCTGTGATTAGCACATCATGGGTGGCTGGCTCATTTACACAAAGCCTGGCATTTTCTTCTGGACACTCTGCTCAGAAAGAAGAATCTGAAAATACCAGATTGTGACGAAGTTAAAAACCTCCCGTGAATAAGTGATGCTACAAATATTGTTATGAAGCCCTGTATTTATGGAGCAACTTTGGCTTTTGTGTCAGTGCTGCAGTGAGACCAAACCCCCATCACGAAGCAGCCCATTGCCCTTCCTGAGCCGCTCATGGGTGCGTTTCACCCCATGGCCCCACCGCTCCCACCTGAGCTGTGGGCACAGCCCAGCCCGGCTCTGGTGACTCAGGGCTCCTCTGGCCAGAGCCGCGGCGCTGAACACATCCCTGGAGCGCTCTGCACCTCCCTTCACAAGAGGTATTTCTGGTTCATGAGGGCCAGGGACAGAAATACACGAGCTATGCCAGGCATGAGCCACACGGGCTGCAGGCACGGCCAGACCGGCCCCGGCGTGGCTGAGCCACAGCACCCAATGGGGCACCAAGAGCTCTGCCCAGGGACCCTTCCCCATCACCCCAGCAATCACCCAGAGCTCCCCATGGTGCTTCCCCCACCTGAGCGGGACGTGGCTGGGCGCCAGCACCCGCAACACCAAGGGGAGAGCTCAGACCAGGAGCTAGGGGGAAACAAAAGGAGCTGAAACAACATAGACTGGAAGCCAGGAATAGCAACCGGCTCCCTGCGAAGGAGCAGTCACGTTCTGATTTCCCTGGCAGAGAAAGAAAAGGATTTGAGAGCTTGCAAAACTAGGGAGAAAGCGATTAGAGCATTCCAAACGGTGCTGCAGGAGGAGGACAAGAGTGCATCCAGTTTTAGGAGAAGTATCACAAGAACTAGAGCTTTAGATTGTGTTACATCCAGCCCCGAGTAATCTGATTAGAGGTTTATTTTATGGCTTCAATCAGAAAGACATAGAGGAAATACCAAGAAAGCACAAAGCAGCTGCTCCATGCAGGCAGTGCAGAGACAGAGCACAGCAAGGTTTATCTCTCCTGAAACCACCTGAGATGGTCACAATACACCACCAGCAACCTCAGCACCCTGTCAGTTCAGAGTGATCAAGAGAGGGATTGACCTGTGCCAAAGTGTGGGGCAGACCCAGCTTTCCCACTGTGCCGCAGCACCCAAACCCTGCAGCTCCCTGCCGTCCAGTACAGGAGATACACAGGAATACAGGATTGATATAGGCAAAAGAAATTTATCTGGGAGCCAACACAATGGGCTTGTCCCTCATCCAGAGCCCATCACAAGCACACATGAGCATCGACCCTTTGCCTGACCTGGGGCTGAGCGTGGCCCGCAATGTGTCATCTCCCCAGCGCAATCATCAGCCTTCCCAGGAAATGAGCAGGGAAAGCAATCAAAGCCACAAGGAAAGAACAAAAACTCATTTCAAGTGAATGACCTCCCGCTGCAGAAGGAAGCCAAGGCTCAGGCAGGTATTGCCAGCCATTAAAAACGAGCTGGCCCCGCACGAGAGCAGCAGCAGGGTCTGATGGTCAGCGGTGCTGCAGATTGCCCTGGTTTATGAGCCCCTCTGGAGTGAAACATGAGTGATTTTCCCACTATGGTGCCCATGTCTGAAGCAGAGCAGTAACACCATCACCAGAGCTGAGCTCCTTAGGCAGAACCTGATGGTACCTGTGGTCCCTGTGGCACACGCTGTGGTCAGCGGCCTCATCTCTCATCCCACTGGTGTGGAAAACAGCACCTTGAACACCGGCAGCATCCCTGCACATCCCTGCCCACCCAAAAACCACGCAGAGATCAGTGAGTATTGCCTCACAAAGCCTTGGCCAGCAGCAGCCCGGCTGCAGAGCAGAGCTATGATCTGTGTTAGCACAGTGATAAGACACAAGCTTGGATTATCACAGTTGGAGCACAAAACCCTGCAAGCGGAGGTCACGGCGTCGCTGTTTGTACCCCAGAAGGTGACCCACTGCAGAGCACCAGTACGGCTGGGTACGGCTAGGCCACAGGACCTGCCCACCCTGCAGTCACCCTGTGCCCTTTCCCTTCCCCTGAGCACCGAGAGAAGGAGGCAGCAAACGTTTGGTACCAAGCAGTGCTGGTGGGAGGGCAACCGAGCGGCTGTTTGCTCAAGCACGAGAGCTTCTTATCAAAGCTGTGTCCCTCTGGAGGCTGCTCTTAGAAAGCACCTTCCCATCACATGCACCTGGGACTTCAACACAAGAATCATGTTTTGGTGCTGAGCACACGATTTTGGTGCCCCTTCAGCGCCAGCAACCAGAGTAGAGCAGTGCTGAGCTAAGCAGAGCCATGCTGAACAGAGCCAAGCAGTGCTGGCCCTGGCTCCTCGGCACATCGTGGGCCAGCAGGTACTGTAATAGACCAAAGTCAAGAGGAAAATGGTAGCCCAGAAGATGGAGGGAGATGCCAAAGGCCAGGCAGTGAGTCAGTGGCAGAGGAGAAGGCAGACATGTGTCAGCCTCGGGTGCAGCACCAGCCCCTGCCTGGTTTGCTCCCGTGTATGAGCGTACAGTCTCTGATGGTTAAACACAGCATCAGGCACAGTCACGCCTATGACAGCAGCATAATTACATGGAAATTGTCTTCTTGATAATTTGGGGTGGTTTTCCCTGTAAACGCAGACTTTCTGAAAAGATGAGCTCCGAGATTTTGGCATTAAATTAAATTAGATCAAATCAGCAGAGGAAATAGGTCTTTACAGCATGAGCAGATCTCTGAATTTTACTAACAAATCAGTGACCTAAATGCCATCATTTATCATTAACATCACTAATAAAGCCAGATCCAGGATGTACAGCACACCAACATCAGCCACAGGCTCCCAGCACCACCAGCTCCCTGCTTAGCCTTGATCCTTCCCCAGCTCCCCCTGCAGAACAACCACAATCCCCTAAGCCATTATTCCAATCAACCACCACCAGCATCCAGCCATGGAAAAATCTCGTGCTGTCTCTGGGCCTTGATTTCCCTCAGTGCTGGGGTGTTCTGGTGACACGAGGGATTGTATCTGCCACAGCATCAATCTGTGCTGAATGGGGAAAAACCCTTTCTAGCTCCAGAAACCTGGGGGGAGATCAGTGCCCTGCTCTGCTGCGAGGGGTGGTCATCAGTTCATGCAGGAACGTGTCCCTGTGCCATGGAGGGCAGCAGCTGGACCAGCAGCTCCCAGATGCTGCCTCAGGAGATGCTGCTGTCTCCATTACCCGTCTCCCTCAGACACCTTGTTTGATGTGAGAGCGTTAAGAGACATATAATTTGTGGAGCTAAAACACAGGTATTATCTCAGTGACATCCGTACAATAGGGAATGTGCTGAAGTCAATCACATTCAGCAATATGTTTCTGTGGCTCTGTGGCTTTTTCCTTGCCTCTTCCTTCTGATAGAAAGAAAATGATGCAGTTGTTATCTGGAAACCCACCCCAACATCTCCCTTGTTAAATCACCTCACAGTGTGCAATCTCATCAATGAGCAGGAACAAGAGATCTGCTCCATACTGGTGCCACATGCACACTGCCCGCACCACGACAGGGTCTCCGGATGAGTGCTTGTCCTCTCCAGGAGGAGACGTGCCTGGAGCAGCACAGGAGAGCCCCGCTCACAGCAGCACCTTCTGTGTGTCCAGCCTGCAGCCACTGTGACCACATCAGCCACACGGGCAGGCCTATAAACACAGGCAAAAGGAAAACTCTCCTCTCCCACAGCCTGGGCTGCAGGGAGCCCATGAGGGGACTGGCACCTCGGATGAAAGGACATGACTTACATGCCCTGTTTCTCAGTGCTCCCCTGAGCGCCGGCACTCCCAGGAAGCGGACACAGACCTCTGCTCTGATCCTGTACTTCCCACCACCACATTCTCACTCTCCTGTCTGTCAGCACAGCCCCTGCCCTGGAGCTTAACATGCAAGTGAAAAGTAAATCGTTCAGTTAACAAAGTTGTGTTAGGTCCTGGAGCTCCAGTGAAGACCTGATGGAAGTTCTTGAGCCACTCCTCAGCCCCCCCTTCACCCTCACGTGAGCACCAAGCTCCAAAGTGGGGAGGCTTAACACCAAACTGCTTGCAGGAGGAAGGAGCTGTCGCAGTCCCTGGTGTGACACCGGTAACACTGGAGAGGAATGAGAGAAACGGTGTCTGAAAGGAGTGACCTTTGAGTCTTCACAGGGACATCATAACATAGCTCTGACCTATTCAAGTACCTGTCAAGCCTCTACACATCTCCTCTGGGTGGGAGTCGAAGATAAGACAGGTTTTTAAACCAGGCTTTGGAAGACACCTCGGACGTCACACAGGTCCAATGCTGACGCGGGTGTTTGCTGACCAAGTGCAAAACCAGCATCACGAGCCCCACTGGAAACAAACCATCAGAGATGGAGCAGGCCCATTTCCAGACAGCGACCACGGGTGCTGCTGGCACCGTCTGGCACCAAACCCTCCCTTGGAGTGAGAGCACTGCCAGGCAGCTCCAGCACCCAGCACGGTGCCAGCGGCCATGTCCCTGCCGCACCATGGGCTCGCCAGCACCAACCCCTGCGGAGCCAGGGCGCTGCAGTCCCAAAGAGAAAGCAATGGGCAGCAGGAGCAGCGCAGCAATTAACAAGGTTATCATCAGGAGCAAAGCACAGGCTCTGTCCCAGCGCCTGCGCCAGCACCGTGCTTCCGGCCCTGCTCCAGCCTCATCGGCTGCTCATGCTCCCAAATTGCTCCCGTCCCAGAGGCAAGTGGACACACGGCCATGGCCAAGGGGAGGCCAGCGGGCATATGGAGCAGGGAAAAGGCTTTTCCACACCCCCAGCACTCACCAGCAGCCGGGACCCTGCCCCGGGCGAGCTCCGTGGCAGCCCTGCTGCACCCTCAGCTCCCACGCACAACCCTGTCCTGCGCACCCGGATATTTGGGAACACGCACCCGAGGCAGATGGTGCCTCTGTCACTGCAGCCATCAAGGCTGCCCCCACCCCGTCACAACAATATTTGCTTTTAGAATGTTGTTATTTCTTCCGAGCAGCCGCCTTTCGACTGTCTGCAAACAGCTCCTATTTTGACAGGCTGTAAATATGGCAGGAGGGAAGATCTATAACCCAGCAGGGTCTATTAGTTCTGAACAGCGCTAAAAATAGACCCATGTGGGGTTGCTAAGTCCTCTGGGCAGATGTAGTTGTGGATAATCTAGCTTTAAATATGTGAGGGCTGACAGCAACAACAATATTTTAACATATGGAACTGGTGAGCACAAGCTGCACCAGCTCAGCATCACCGGGGAGCGGCGTTGGCATCACCAGATCCCAGTCCGCTGCCTCGGCTCTGCAGCTCAGGCTTCTGCAGGAATAACCCCCAAACAACCCCAAATATCTACAGCAAGTCACTGGGAACCACATATCAGGGGAGTCTCCCAGGGAGGGAGCATCACTCGAGCTGTGCCAATAACCCCCCATGAAACTGTACATAGATAGGGCTTACCAGGTTAAATGGATGCAACACCCCAAGTCCTCAAAGCCGACAGCACCTTTCTGCTGCTGGGAAAGCTTCCTCTGCCCCGGGCAGGCTGTGAAACGTGCTGCAAGGATGCTTCGGGGCTGGGTGCCTCTGGGGACGGCCGGGCCGATAACCGCCCTTCCAGGAAGAGGGAAGCGCTCCCGCCTGCTGGCGGAGATAGCGGGGAGCCGTTGGGGCTGGTTGGATTTTGTAAATCCCCTGCAGCCCTTCGCCCCGGTTCTGGGAGGTTTACATCGCTCCTTTTGAACCAACGACCCCCACCTCGTGCTGAAGATCTCCAGCTGGGAATGCCGGGATGTGGGGACGGTGGCGACGCTCACCACTGCTCCCTGATGGGCACCGAGCACTGCCCCATCCCCTGCAGCCCCTGCTCAGGGCTCACCCCCCTGCCCAGAGGGGCGGCCACCGTCGCGATGTGAGCTCGGGGACAGGGCCCGCAGCAGCCTGGTCACCAGCACACAGGAGGTCACCCGGATGTGGCCAGGCAGCAGCAGGACCCCCGGCCCCGGCTCCCCTCGCTGGTACCTGCTCACGGTGGGAGCCAGCGGCAGCAGAAGCCAAGCTCTCGTGTGCCCACTGCTGGCACAGCCGGGAACAGGACTCAGCCAGGGAAGCAGGGCCGGGAGCCGCGGGCTGCGCCGGGCTGGGAGGGAGCCCCCGGAAGGCCCCGCTCTGGTCCCACCCCGCAGCCGCTCGCCGCCTGCCCCAGCGTGTTCGCATCTGCAAATGAAGGAGGATTTGGCAATGCTTCCCCGCGTGCCCATCGCCTCCTCCAGAAGGCAGGGGTTGACTCGCACCGCCTGGGTCCGGACACACCGAAACCTGGTCAGAGCGGGGGGGTTTGTGTCACACAACACCCGAACACCAGTGGGTCAGTGAAGGACTCGGATCTGGTGCAGCCACAGCCTGGGGCAGCTCCAGCCGCTCACACCGCAGCCCAGGGCAGCTGCTCTGCCACCCTCCAGCCTCCCGCCGGGCAGAGCTGCCCCGGGGGGGTGTGAGGACAGCACTGACTTGGATCCGTGCAGCCCCGTGCTCCCAGCATTGGCCAGAGCTGGCACAAGTGCTCAAGAGGCGGCTCAAAGGCAGCAGACGGGAAGCAGGGATGGCACCAGCCGGGAGCTGTCGCCATCCCTGGCCACTGGCCTGCAGCCTCCCTGCACTGGTGAGGGGCTTTGTGGCAGCAGGGACCCTGGCACCAGACCTGCCCCCGGCACAAGGACCCATTTTGCCAGGGATGGTGTGTCCAGCCCCACATGCCCACCGTGCCCCAGGAGCTCCCAGGAAGAAGGCAGAGCAGCAGCTTCACTGGGGAAGCACTAAACAAGGTACAAACCGGGTTCCCACCATCATTTTGAAGGGACTGAACCACTTCAGGCTGCTGACCTGCCACCTGTCATGGACGGTTTAAGATTCCAGCAAAACTTCACAAGAAATCAGAGTGGGATTAGAGCCAGGGGACCCAGAAAGGTGGCTTAGGAAAGCTCAGAACTTGCTGTGAGATGAGCCACATGCACGTCAATGGCAATTAGTATATCTGACAACAACATCCGAGAGGGCGAGGCATCCCTCTAGGTTGAGGAGAGCATCAAGATGGTGGGGCAATGTCCATTAAACAGCCTTTGCCTCAGCTGGGTGCCCAGTTAACATCCATCTACACAGACCCATCTAGAGACTGCCCAGAGCTTGGCTGGGAGCAGGACCAGCCCCTACCTCATTTTGCCCACCCAAATTGGTTAAAATCCATTTTCACCAATTCCAACACTTGCTCCAGGTCCCAGGGCCCCTGTGGCACACCAGCCCCACACACTCATCTCTCCTCTTGCATCCTCTTGTGATCACATCTCCTCTGCAGTGCAACGCACATGCTCCTACAGCTACAGTGCAATTGCCAAGCATACATTTGCATGCAATTACCCATTTTAAAAGGTGGTAATAAAGTCAAAGGGATTAACTCCAACACAATCTGCTCTCCAGACCTTGTCCTCATAGGACCTAAGCGCAAACCTCCGAGATTATTGCAATTCTCAGTGCAGCTACTGCCAAGAAGCTAAATCATTCCCACATCTTCCCATTAACTCAGCTCTGGCCCATCAAATATTAAAGAGCCTCAAGCCTGGACACAGCTCATTTTTCAAAGGTCAAGCAAATCTTTCGTCTCTTCTCTTCCCACCTTTATCTCCATCACTGTTCCTACCATCAGCTGAGCATCACATGCTCTTTCATGTGAATTTTAGCTGTACACACGCTGACTCTCAATAATCGGTGTACAAGGCTCCTCTGTTCCACAGAGATATGAGTATTTCACTGCTATTTTTGCTTTTTAAGGCTAAAGAGATAACTCTGCCTGAAGGGGGGACTTTTTATTGACTTTTTCTTTTAAATACTCTGTGGTTTCTCAGTGTATCTCACTGGTGACACCAAAGGGAAAATAACCAGAGTGCAGGGGACTGAGCAGCCATCACAGGCAAAGGGCTGGTTAACCTTCCACGTGGGACATCTCCTGACCTGCTCACTCCCGAGAAGTCTCTCTGGAGGGAGGAGGAAGGTCCCCACGGGTTCATCTGCATCAGAGCAGGTTTGTCCCCATCACACCTTCCTACCTCCCGCATCCTCAGCGCAACAGTTTCCTGGGTGGAGGGGTCTCGGGGGTCCCTGCACTCCCTGTGCTGCCTGGGGTCAGCATAGGGCTATGAGAAGCAAACTCACCAGGCAAGCTCCTCTGGCTGGGCTGGGTTTGATATGCAAAGATCCTGTGATAGGCTGATGCTTTCCTCTGGGGTGACCCCCCTGCTCGGGAAGTGGGTTTAGCTGCCATCTGGCTCAGCTCTTCCCTTCCCAGGCAGCACGACCTGACCTCAAACTCCACCACGTTTTACAAGCTCTGCATGAAGCCATGCCCCAAGGAGCACTAAAGGCACCACAGGAGCACCCCACAGTACCGGAGATGCTGCGAGCTTTCTGCAGACACTCACACAGCTCAAATGCCAGCACCAAGCCAAGGGCTGGAGGGCTGCTTCTGGATGTGGTGCTCTTTGGCCAGCCTGGGGGATTCAGCTGCCCCCAGTGCTTTCCCATGAAGTGAATAAAGAACACAAGAACAGAAAACCAGGGATCACAACAGGACTGGCCCATGCCAGAGTCCTGGCTCCGCACGTGCCAAATCCCATTTAGTGCGTAAGTGCCTCAGCCTCCATCTCTCAGTCCTGGCCCCTCTCCTGGCAGCGCCAGCTCCTGGGTACATGCACCCCCAAAACCAGCAACCAGGGCATCTCCAAGCGCTCTCCCACACTCTCCAGCCCCCATACCCGAGCCGGTGGGACCGGGCACACCGGCTCCCGGTGCAGACCCAGCCCTCCCAGCCCGGGACGGCGGCAGCCGCCGGGGCAGAGCCAGACCCGAACTCACCGGAGCTTCCTGCGCATTTCGGAGCTCGAGCAGCGAGCGCGGCCGTTCCGCAGGGGCCGCCCGGGGGTGCTGGGTCCTCACAGCACCTTCCCTGCCCGAGCACTGCCCCGGTGCCTCCCCGCAGCGCCCGGCACAGCGCAAGCCCCTGCCCGCGGTGCCAGGGCTCTCCATCCATCACCTCGCAGCGACACTCCCACTCCACCGCATCCACTCATCCTCTCCAGTTCCGAGGCCCTCAGACATATTCATGGTTACCATAGGAACTAATGAAACCCGAATTAAAAGAGAGAGGAGAGGCAGACAGAGGGAAAACCGCTTCGATGCTCTGGTGCCACCTCTGTGTGCGAGTTTATTACACCAGGGAGGAGAGCAGCAGGCAGGGGGCATTCCGCAGCCCAGCATCGCGCCCAGTCTCACCAAACATCAACTCCACACAGGATCCAACCTTCACTCTTCCCTCCAGATCCCGGCAGGGAGACGTAGCCCACTGATCCCTGGGGATCAAGGGGCTCAGTGTCCCAGTGAACCTCGGTGCAAGCTCAGACCACGCTGGGACCCCCCTGCAGCCAAACACTGAGGGCCACATCTGCCACCCAGCACTCTCCCTCCCTGCCAGGCTTCTGCAAGTCAATATTGATGCTTGCAGCACACACAAGGCTTCGTGATGTGCTCCTTGGCTTGCAGAAAGCAGCTTGTCTTTTTGTTAGCAAGTTACACAGTGAAAGAATTGCCCACGCCTGGCATGTCAGCAGAAGGCTGCAGCAGTAATAAGAGGGTGTTAGAAAACCAGAACTATGTTTTTATTATTATTTTTCTATATATTTTAAAAGCTTTTACAAACATCTAATGTGGCTCTGGCTGGGCCCCAATTACAGAACCATTTAATGAAGCAATCTGTCCACAAACCAGACGCATTAGTAAAGGCTGTGGAAAGCATTAGCTGCAAATGGCAGGGATAAAGCAGCTCCAGTGGATGCTCATTGAATGCCCAGAGTGAACCCCCCACCCCAGCCGAGAGAGGAGGGTGGGAGAGAGAAATGTGGGCCCAGACCCTCACCCCTGCCTAAGCAGGAGCACAGCAACGTGCCCCATGGCACCCAGTGCCCAGTGTGGTGGGAAAAGAAGGCTGAATGGTATTTCTGCAGCAGGGCTGCTGCATGGGGCCTGGGGAAAACATCAAGGCACAACGTACCCGGGGTGTTTAACTCCTTCCCATCTCTGTGGGAAAAGGGAAGTCTGCTGAGATTCACCCAAAGCAGTGAACATTGATTTAAACCTCTCATTAGCCCAGCAGAGCCCGAGTCCCAAGCCAGGGACAGCAGCTCTGTTGTGCTATTTATCAGGGGCAGTTGCAGGCACGTTTGGACAGCAGGTTCCCCCAGGCCATTAATGGCTGTAGAGGAAACCAGAGGAGTTGTTACCACACACATCACCCGTGCCTGGGCAGGCTGAGCTGGAGTGTTTCTGTGCTAGCACATGGTTACGCTGACAGCCTGCACCCGTCAGCCAGCACCACAACAGCCCCGGCTCACGGACCCTCCTGGGCCTCAAGAGCATCTTCATCCCCCCAGAGCAATGCCCAGAGCCCCGCGGGAGCAGAAGCAGGAGCAGTGCAACAAGCACAGGCACCCACTGCCCGCTGACACCACCCCCACTCCAGACTGCAAGGTTCAAAACCAGAATAAACCAGCTCCAACTCCACCGAATTCCCAGCCAGAAGCTTGGTGGCGATTCCCACCCCCATCCCACCACCACAGAGCTGGTGCCTGTGAGTTAACCCACTGATCATGCAGCACTTGTGTTGCTGCAGCCATTATAACCACCCAGCGCCTGAATCACCTTGGACTGGAAGGGAGAACAAGCTGCATGACACACACAAACACAGCTCCAGGAACAGGGAGATATGGCTGGTGTGCTACTGCACAGAGGTGGAACCTCAAAGACAGCCCAGCTAGCAGGAAAGCATCCTCCATGCACAAAGCCGTCCCCAGCACCATGTATCTCACAGAGAAATCACTTTACATGAGAGAAGAGTGAGGGCACTCACTTGATCTTCAGGCTGGCGAGCATCGTCTTGTCGATCCTGGAGAGAAAGCAGAGGAGGGTGTTACTGCGGGTGCAGGAGGGATGCGTCCCCCTCCAACGTGGGTACTGGGGGCTGCTGGCAAACCCAACCCCACAGCTTCATGAGAAGCCCCGTGGTGCCCCCAAGAAAGGAGCAAGGATACAGCAGGGGCAGGATGTCTGTACCTGACCGGTCACAGCCTCGCTGTGTGAGCTCAGGCTCATCCCTGCAGGTCTGCACCATCCCCACCCAGGCACTCACCCCTTCCCTTCCCCATAGCTGCTGTGAGCACACACATGCACACAGATGGGGGGACCACGAAGCAGCCCCATTGCTGCCAGCCCTGCCAGGAGCCCCAGTGCCTCAGCTCTTTATTTAGCACCACTAATAAGTGCCTATCTCCACGGAGTCATTGTGGTTACAGTCACATTAATATTAATTAATGCAAATCATAGTAATGTCTCAAAATACAAAATTATGTCTTTTGGCAGGCACCGCACATGCTGGGATCTGCCACATGGGATGAGAGCTGCATCTCGAGGAAAAAGCAAACACTAAACAACAGCCCCAAACCCCTGCTTGTTTCACCCTATGCCCGCAGAGGACGATGCAGGGCAGCAGAAATGCTGGTTCCCCTCTACTCGCAGCTTTACCTCCCTCTGCTCTCAGGCTCAACTTCCCTGTCACAAGAGGCTGTACCCACAGGGCCAGATCCTGGTACTCCAGAGCCCTAGCCAGCACCTCCTGCCCACCCTGCCTGTGCCTGCACCATCCCCTCTCTTGGGCCATCATTCCCCTTCCAAACCCCAAGGCCATGGGAGCTTCATTCCAGGCATTCCTCCAAACAGCTCTGGGAGAGCCAGCACGCTCCTGCTCCTGAAATAGACCCAGGCACCCGCTATTGTCACTTAATACTCAACAAGCCCGTCCACGGCTCTTGTTGATCATTAAATTGAGTTGAACATTAAAGTGTCCTGGGGTAAAGAGCTGTTGCTGAAGTCGGTGGCAGATGCAAAGAGCCCTGGGGACAGCGAGTGTTGGGGCAGCTCCTGCGGGATCCGCACCGGAGCAGGAGCTGCACCGAGCGGCTCCGACTGGAACCGCAGGAACTAAAACCCGTTGCTGGTATTTGGCCTCGTAGAGAGCGGAGGGAAAAAGAAAAGAAACAGAAATAAACCACAGCAGAGAGAACCCTGCGCAGGGGAACCGCAGCTGCAGGATGACTGAGCTGAGAGCCAGCCCTGCCCCGTGCCCCCTCCCAAGGTGGGGTGAAGTGAAACACCCCACACCCAGCCCAGCTCCTCCTGCGCACCCCAGCACAGCCCTGCGGCTCCCACAGCTCCCGCTGCCCCAAGAGCAGCAGCCAACACCAGCTGGGGGCAGAGGGACAGGGCACCCGCATCAGTCACTGGGGCCAGTGAGCTGGGCAGGGGAGTGGTGGCAGCTTCCAGGGCTGTCACCATGGCTTTACATCACCCGCGATGTGCATCCCTACATCCCAGAGGGACAGCACCACATCTGCTGCCCCAGGACAGCTCTTCCAGGACCTCTCTGGCTGTAGATGCAGAGGGTGGGCAGAATAAACCCTGATTCACACCCTGCTGGAGGGCTGAAGCAGCACTCAAGGCACCGGCAGTGGTGTCTGGGTGTGCCCGGCCAACCCCACACACGGTCCCCACAGGAAGGGTGTGTTGGCTGGGGCAGGGTGAGAAGATGCAGATGCAGGTACCGGCTGCAGCAGGTTCCTTCCCTTCCCATAAACAGCCGGGGAAGTGTTTTCCCACTGGGCACAAAGCTCTCTGGGCAGCGCACGACTGCGAGGGGCATCCTCCCTAGGGAGCTGTGCACTGACCCCAGCTGGAGCTGCCCCATGGGGAGCAGGGCTGCCCCCGCACACCCCGGTCTGTCTCTGTGCAGACACGGGTGCTGATGCTCACAGCAAGCCCGTGCCCTGCCGCGCAGCCCCCTCGCTCCAGCAGACCTCGTTTCCTGCCTGGGTCGCCAGTTGTGGTTGTCTGCTCCCTGCAACTGCCAAAGCCAGAAGGAAAACAACAGAGCAAAGCCCAGAGGTCCCGAACACCCCAGCATGGGGGGCTCAGCTCCATCCCAGCGGGAGGCTGTCACCGGCAGCAGCTCCCTGGATGTGCCTGCTGCAGCTGGGGCCCCAGAGCCTCTGCTCCCGGTGCCAGCAGTGGAGCAGAGCTGCCCAAGAGCTGCAGTTTGTGCCCAAAATGAGCCTGCACTTCACTGAAGTTATCTGCACAGGAGGATGTCCGGGAACTTCCTTCCCATTTTCATGCAGAGAAAAAACCCAGCTGAGAAAACGCTTGGCTTCAGTGGGGCGAGAGCTTCATCGCAGGGACCTGGAACTCCCCCCAGCTCACTGCCCCCCTGCAGCACTTTCCCCAGCAGGTTTTAAGCAGCCACAAGCATTCTCCCAAGCCCTGCAGCTCCCACAGCACTGCAGCAGAGCTGCCCTCAAGCCAGCACCAGAGAGCCAAAACCATCACAAAATCACCCATTCGGCCATCAGTCCCCACTGACCACAGTCACACAGCACAGACCTGGAATGGGCATAAAAGACATTAGAACCGGAGAAACTGGGGGAGAGCAGTGCTGCTTCCTTATTTCCCTATAAATAACACATCTGGAAGAGAAGGGACACAAGGAGCAAGCAGACCCAAACAGCCTTGCCAAGCACAGACGGAACAGGGATGACCCAGGAGGTGCTGATGGTGCCAGGAACCTGCCATGGACGAGGTGGGACCCCACCATGTGCCACAAGGTGCCAAAGGTGGCTGCAAGCATCACTGCCCAGGCACAGAGGAGCGGGCAGCGGGTCCTCAGCAGCGAGAAGCTGCCTGGGCTTCGGAAGCCTCCTGGCACGGAGGGAAGATCCTTCCTGACTCCCGCACGTGTTGGCACGGGGCAGCAGGAAGGGCTCTGCCACGAGGACACCGCACCACAGCACCACAGTGCTTCCTTCCCAGAGGGAGAGAAGCTCCCCATGCGGCACCGAGGAGGGGTAGGACAAGAGGCACCCACCAGCCATAGCCGCCGAAGGAGACGCTGCGCTTCCTCTGGAACATGGTGGCTCGGTGCTGCCGGGGCGCTCCAGCCATGGGGACGGTGGCACCGTGCGCCAGCAGCGACGGGTGCTTCCTGCGGGGCACGGGCTGTGCCAGGGCGGGGGGCCCCGGCGCCTCCCCTCCACGCACCCCAGATAAAAGTCATTTCCTTTTCTCTGTTTTCTCTTGCGGCCTCGGGCTTTTCACAACCCTTCCCTGCAGATGTCGTATTTCTCCTAATGGCAGGAGCCCCGGCACTGGGGCTGGACACGGCGTAACCCCTAGTCACGGTGCCGTGGGGCTGCCCCAGCTGGCAGAGGGTCTCTGGTGGCACCACAGGGGTCTGCATCCCCGAATCCTGCATTCCCTGCACCAGGCTGGCTCCCTGGTCAGGGATCCTCCTATGTCTCCAGCACCTTTTAATGGGCATCCCACTAAAGGCACGGAACCTCAACAACCCTAACCCAAAAACCCCATCACCACATTTCTCACGGCAAAGAGGTCCCCGGCTACTCCAGTGCTCAGCGAAGCACCTCGCACCCGGCTCCATTCAGCAGCAGCACATGGGGTTTCTCCCATTCCCCAGCAGCTCCATGATGTGCATTTGCAGCCTGACCACCACTGAAAACCACACAGCCCTCTAACAGCCAGGCTTCATAAATCCCACTTAAATGGAAACGCTGACCTCCAGCTGGACACGAGCTTCCATCAGTCACAAGGTCCCAAGAAAACAGGCTGTTGTTCCCTGCACCAGCCGTTGGGAACAGCAGAGCCCATGGGAGCTGGGAGCTGTGCTCCTCACCAGTGCCCAGGCGCTGAGCACCACATCCAGAGGCTGCCATCCCATCCTCACACCTTCCACCTCCCCAGACCAGCCACCAGCACCCATCTGCACCCACTCAGGCTGCAAGAGGGGCTTCACCCTCCCCGGTGAGTGAGGAGGAAGGGTGGGAACCCCAAGCATCCCTCAGCAGCCGGGGGGGCTGCACTATCCCGGGGCTGCAGTGGGACTCGGGTTGGAGTCGCACCTCACATCACAGCCTCGCCTCATCCACCAAGCTCAGGGGATGCAGGAACCCAAGGCTCCCTTCCCAAAGTCCCGGCAGTTCAGAGCCGAGGTGCTCCTGGTTCAACTCTTTGTGCACTCACCTCCTACTCCGGTGATTCAACATAACACCCCGCACACACAGCAGACATCCCTTGGTGTGCTGCTGGGCAGCGCCCAGCTCCCAGCGCTCCGTGAGTCCTGATGCGAATCCTACCCCAGAGCTCTGCAGGAGTCAGCCTCTCATCCAAGCACCAGAAAGCTTTAAACTGAGAAGCATTTGGATCCTGTCTGATGTGTGAAAGGAAGAGGGGAGGCAGGGGGGTGGATGGGGAGTTGGAGAGAGAAATCACTCAGCTCTGGGGAAAAAGCTTGGACTCAAATCCAGCTATTTCAACTCCTACTTTTCTGCCCACAGCCATCTCTCCTTAGAGGGATGAAGTGATCGAAATCCTTTGCATTCTAGAGCTCTTCAGAACATCATTTAAAAAAAAAAGGAAAAAAAAAAGGAAACCCAAAAGCCTCCCAAACGTGCTGCAGGCTCGAAAGCCGTAACTCAGGTACCATGAAATATCTGGAGCAGACATTTGCTCAGAGCACGTTTGGTTCTGGCCTGGATGCTTCGTGTTAAAGCTCTGCATCTACAGCAGTGTGACGTTATCCTCGCGCTTCATGTCCCCCCAGGCCACATCTTTCTTACACTCACAGCAGTTGGTTTCTGCCCAGCTCTACTGAGCCACACATGATTCACATGCCTGAAAACACAAGCAGGGAGCCCTGCAGTGCATGGGAACTACATGGGGCTGCCGTGGCCCAGTGCAGCCCTGCAGACAGAGGTGCAGTGCAGGTAGCGACAGCAGCCATGGGAAGCATCAGTCTACAGCTGGCATCACACCAGAAACAACGTGGAGAGCCCAGGAAAACAGCCAGCTCTTCATTTAAACGTTTACTCTTGCAGTCTGTAAGCAGCAATTACCACATCTCACTCTGCCACTTCAGTCCTTACATGAACCCGCTGCTGCTGGAGGCACATGGAAGCAGAGGGAGAGGGGGAGATGTGCAGCAAGGCAGGGCCACACTCCCTGCTATTGGAGGTCAGTACACTCAGGGGGTCACCACTGCTTGCTAGGGTCTCCTTATGCCCCCTTGGCACGGCAGAGGAATGGTTCACACACCTACTCCGGGATTCCAGAGCCGAGGAGAGCAGGACCTCGACACAGCCATGGGGGAACTGCCTCCATTTCCCACTGCCAAGAGAGGTGCGAGGCAGCTCCGTGTGATGCCAACCTCATCCTGCAGCAGCAGGACCAGTACCCAAGGGTGTCCAGGGGAAAAAGAGCAGCTCTCCATGTTCCTCGTCCTCACCAGGGCCATGTCAGCCACCCCAGACACAGGTGACAAGCAGCACCTGGACCAGGCAAAGGTTAAAATCACACCAGGTACCTAACTCCAAGCCCACAGGGGCCTCCAGGCTCCCCGCTCTGCTCCATCTCATCCCACCAGCACGACCTCACCCGCACGGGAGCGCATCCAGAAGGAGTGTGTCTGCAGTGACATTTGCTTGCTTCCCTCTTCCCCCCCCGGGGTATTTCACACAGTTGAGCTCAAAAACAAAAGGATAAAAGAAATCCCTCCTCCTTTCACAGCAGGCACATCAGAACTGATCAGCCCAAATTAAGAAACAAAGGCCTGGGGGAGCATGGTGCCTCCTTGGTGCCATCTGCACCAGACAGAATTAACATTTCCGAGGGCCTCTGCCAGAGCCATGAGCCCATCACCCCGACGTACCCCAGCCACATTCCCAACCCTGGTGAGCTCCTCAGTGCCACCAGTAACACCGGGGAGGGGGTGCCACATGCTGTTAATAGATAATGAAGGACACCAACCCTGGAGCCCCCCAGGCAGCTCAAAGGGGAGCAGCCTGCTGGAGGGGTGCCCATGTTTTGGGCAGCTTCATCACCCCAACCAGGCACAAGACAAGACAGGAGGGAGCGCAAGGCTGAGCCATAGCAGCGCGCTGACAGCTGCACAGCGCTGGGGATGAGGAGCACACGCTGCTGGGCTGCTCACAGAGGGAAACACAGGCTGATTGTGCACAGCCCCAGCCCAGCTCCCCATCCCCTACAGGAGACCGCAGGGCCCGAACTGCCCCCGACAGCCTCATCCCTGGCAGTGTTCAAGGCCAGGCTGGATGGGGCTTGGAGCAAGCTGCTCTAGTGGAAGGTGTCCCTGCCCCTGGCAGGGTGTGGAACTGGATGAGCTTTAAGGTCCCTTCCAACACAAACCAGTCTGGGATTCTTAGACGTGCGCTGCCAGTGAGACCACCGAACCCTCAGCACCAGTGAACACATGAACTCTTGGCACAGAAGAAAGCAGGCTCTGAAGGCACCTTCCTCCCAGGAGATCAAAGCTGCCAGCCAGCCCGGCTGTGCACACAGCAGCAGCAGGACGGGTTAGCCAGGCCACCAGGCCCCTGGCACCACTGCACAGCTCAGTCCCCATCTCACAGCAGCTCAAGACCCTTTGTGGTGGAGCCAGCACAGGCAGAACCTGCTGCTCCCGTTCCCAGGGCTGCTCCAGGCTCCTGCAGCAGCCAGGAGACTCAGGCAGCCATGGAATGGTGAACTGCTCCCCAGGGCTGCAGCGTGGGGCTGGCCCTCTGCCCATGCGAGCACAGACAGTGCCCCTGCACGGGCCGGGCTGCAGCCATGGGCACACTCTGCATCCTCAGCATCCTCAGCCCACACCGCAGAGCGGAACACTGCCCAGGAAGGGCAGCACAATTCTTCCCTTTGTTACTGGGGCTAAGAGAAACTGATTGCATCATTAGTGCTTTAATATTGCATGCGGCACACTGAGGGTATTCATCTTTCTATTATGATTCCAAGGAAGGTTGTGGGCACCCAGAAATATCAGGTTTTCTCCTGGCAGGAAGAACACGCTGTACATACCAGCAGCCTCAACACGGAAAGCAAACAAAATAGGGTCCGAATTATTTCTGACTCAGTGCATGGAATATTTTTAACAGTATTTTCTCCCCTTTATGGTGCTGCTGAAGTGAAATGAAGTGAGAAACTCAGTGTCTTAAACAGCAGGTTCCCACAAAACCCAGCTTGCTCTCAAAGGTGCCTATTTGCTGCTCAACAGCCCATGGGCCTGCAGCACCCACCGGCTGCCACAGGGCTTTCTCAGCCCCAGCACCAGGGAGGAGGACACTTTGTCACTCAAGAGCTGAGCTGCAGCCAAGGGACAGTAAAGCCAAGGGCAGGTTTCAGATACCTGCCTGCCTCCATCAGTCTCAGGGCTGCTTATCACAGGGCACTGACCAGCTCCAACAGCTTTGCTCCTTAGGCACAGGCACAGCCCCGGGAGCAGAGCCGAGCCGCCTGCTGTCTGCAGCCACTTGTTAAACGCATTAGGGAGGGCTCAATGCATCTGAGCTTTAACTGGGAGGATCAGCTGCAGAATGGACCAACCAGCCAGAACAGGCAAACTCTGACTGAGCCAAGGGTGGGAGCACAGAAAGGGCTGTTCCCGAGTGCTTGTTACACACATAGCATCGGCAATGGGACTCAGGGATGAGCAGCAGGGGCCATGCTCAACCTGGCAGAGACAGAAACGCCTCTGTGGGACCACTGCAGAGGAAAACAAGGCCAAATCCTGCAAGCCTGGCTTGGTGCGAGCACCACCAGCAGAAATCAATGTGTTCAACCATTCCTGGGTCTGAAGTCCATCGATGCTAATTTGCCTTTTCTTTACGGTATTGATCTCACCATTTCCAGGCAGCGCCGAGGGGAGGCAAGGACAGCCTGGCCCAGGCTGTGGGTTCAGGAGCAAACCTCATGGAGCAGGTGACTCCCCATCCCTCCAAGGCTTGCTCTGCACAGAGCATCAGGGGATGTGGACACAACCCTCTGGTCCCTGGCTGCTGCCTTTGGGCCTCCTGGGGTAACCGGGTTTGCTGAGCACCCTGCAGCACCGAGAGCCTCACCAGCATTCACATTTGGACACTCACATGCTCCTTGGTACCCAGCCTGACACACATCAGTAACGGGTTTCTGCCAGCATCACACAACCTGGCTCTTCCCTGTAGGAGGACACAGATCTTGTCTGCTCACAGCACTGCACACAAAGTCACCACACACACTTCCAGGCTCTTTAAAATCTCAGCTCACAGTGAATTTAATGTACAGAGTTGCTCATTTTCTCAGGTTCACCCATTTTAGAGATGTCTTGCTAGTGAGCGAAATCTCCAAAGAGGCTCTCTCTTTGGGAAGAGCCTGTTCAAGCACAGTTACTGCATGTGTGGTTTCCCCACCTCTTCCATCCATGTCCCTTCCCATACAAGTTAAGCCCGAGAGGGATACTGCAGAAGAGCAGCAGATGCCTGTGTCCACATGCACACGGTGCCTCCCCCGAGGATACTGCAGGAAGGTTTCTCTGTATATCCATATCCCTGCTCTAGAGACAGCCCAGCCCCAGGTAGGGCAGGTACCACTGCCCACAGAGTGTCCCATCCCGTGCCCAGGGGCAGCCCTGCTGCACACAGGGGACATGCAGGCAAGCAGCTGACCATTCCCAGTGCCTGGTCCCTGGGCACAGTTACCATGGCTACCTGCATATCCACTGTGCATCCCGCATCCCACACCCCGGTCCCCTGCTACAGGAGCTCATTGCCTGTCCACCCGGACACCACAGGGCTGGTGGAGGGAGGATGCATTAGGGCAAGACCCAACCAAACCCACTCTCACTGACAGGCTGGCACCAGTGCACAGCCGGACCAGCAGAACCAGAGAGCATTTGGCCCAATTCACACAACAAACGCAGGAGCGACACAGCTGCAGCCTAGGAAGAAATTGTGGCAAGACAGAAAAAGAACTGCTTAAACTAAAACCCAGGGCTGGCAAAACATGGGGGTGGGAAGAAAGCATGGGCATGAGATAGACCTGAATATGCTTTGTCTGGAAATTGGGAGGTTTCTAGACTTTAATACAAACAATCTCTGGAATGGTTTCCTAATAACAGAAGAAAGAAAAAAGCTCTAAGTGATGCTCAGCACATTCATGAGGATGTTACACGAGTGGGTGCTGGCAGCAGTGAGGAGCTGGGCTTGGAGAACCAGCTCCTGCCCTCGCACCCCTTCTCACAGCTCCAACTTGCACCCCACATGCTGCCCAGCTCCAGCAGCCACTGCTGACAGCCAGGATGCTGGAGCAGGGTGAGATCCAGGCAGCAGTCAGGGCTCAGCTTCAAGGCCAAACTTGCACATGGTTCCATCTGAACACGGCGAACGAGACACAGAGGGTTTGGACTCGGGCTCTTCAAACCCCTGCTACCTCTCACCACTGTCACCTGTCTTCTTCCACCATTTTGGGTGGGTTTTGCAAAGAGCTGGACTAGATCCAAATCAGAGCTAAGGAACAGCTCCTTCTGGTTTGGCATCCAGCTTGGAGGCAGATGTTAACTCCAAGCAGGGATTCATCTACCCCCACGAAATTGGAAAGAGGTCTGGGCAGAATGAGCTGGTTTTAGCTCCTGGAAAAAATGCCTCTTCCTACTGGTGCTGCTGAAGTCCTGTTCCTGTTTCCAAAGCAGCCGCTAACGACAACCGGAGCATCTGACTTCAGGTACACAACAGGCAATGGCAACAGAGGGACTCTGCCAGCAGCCCCCAGCACCCTGCTGCTGTATGGATACACTTCGGATACACTTCGGAATGAAGGGGAAGAAGGATGATGAAACAAACATGGGGCAAAGCAAAAAGGTAGTTTTGCTGCTGTGGTTATTGTGAGCTGCCCTTTGGGAGGAATCAGCAGCGCAGGGAGGACAAGGTATCTGCTAAACGTGGTGCACACAGCGAGCCTGCTGGCTGGAATCACACTTCTTGTTGAATCTGAATTTAAACTCCTTGGCATGTTTCCAACCCCAATAAATCGTGCCGTGTGGACAGATATTATGTCCCTTGTGCTACTAAAACAACAACCAAGCTTAAAGAAAACAGTGGAGCCTGGAGCGTGCAGGGGATGAGGAAACAAGGCAGCCCCTGGCAGGCTCCATCTCATATCCCGTCCACACCAGGGATGCAGGCGACACAGCGCTCGCACACCGGCTCCTCCGGTGCTCTGCCCGCAGAGACGAGCCGGATAAAAGCGATGCTCTGCGTGTGAGCAGACATTACACCGCTCCTCCGGTAGAGATGAGCTGCAGCCTCACCCAAAGGCAGGGGGGAGGAGGGTCACCCCAGCACACAGAGCTGGGTGCACAGAGGCTCAGAACAAACAATCTCTGTGCCCTGCTTTTGTCATGCAAACAATCTGGGGCCCCTCCGCAAAAGGGGTGCCCTGCAAAGGCAGGACCATAACCCCTCACAGCCCTGCTGGGGAGCTGCTCAGAGCAAGCACCAACACCACGACCCCCAACACATCGGAGCAGAGCCCTGGAGACACCTTTTGAAGTTTCCTCATTGAATTCTCGCTATTTAACAAGAGCGCTGGCACCGGCACCCAGACCCCATAGACCCCGCGCTCCGAGTCCCCAAGCCCCCCCATCAAGAGAAACACCTTCTGTTCCGCTGGCTGGAAGGGTTGAAGTCCAGGGGTAGTGCTGGGATCAACCTGGGATCACAAAC
>JANHGB010053446.1:8852-65936 GCA_026283785.1 Coracopsis vasa
TGTAGCCCCATCATAGAAGGCCACCAAATTGGTCAGGCAGGATTTCCCCTTAATGAAGCCATGCTGGCTGTCACCAACCACCTTGTCATTTTTCTTGTGCCTTAGCTTGCCTTCCAGAAGGATCTGCTGCAAGATTTTGCCAGGCTCAAAGAATGCCAGAGAAAATCTGAGTTAACTCTTTCATCCAGAAATATTTTTTTAAAATTTTGTAAATGTATGTCTTGATCTTGTCTAGAGCTATAAAGCATGGAATAACCAGGGAAAGTCCAGTATAATTAGTGGGTTTAGTCATGGCAAAACCTCAAAGCTAGTGAAAAGTTCACAAGAGGAATCTTGTTTTTACAAGATATTCTTCACACAAGATATTTTTCAAACATACATCTGAGCTGGTTCTATGAAACCTTTAGTGCTTTTGACATTGCTTTTGATGATACTGCTATCCTGCATCAACAATGTAAAACAAGCGACATCTCACATTTTGGTGCAATGCCTCTTAACAAACCCTTGTTAGTAATTTCCTGTTCTCAACTCGAATCTGAAGCAACAGAGCTAGGAACATCTATTTCTTACATGCAAAACTTGGTATTTCTTACGAAAACTCAAACTCCTGTTTTTCTTGTCACTTACCGTCTCCAAAAAGCTGTAAAATGGCAAGATCAACCTGGCGCTTCCAGCCTGAGTCCTTTTGGATGGCAATGCCATAGCCAGTGGAGGCAAACACTTTCCCACTCCCAATCGTCACCAGCTTGCAGCCTTCATCTCTGCCAGCCATGTAGTTTAGCACCGCTGCATCATAAATGAAAGCATCCAACTTCCTGCACATGTGTAAGAAACAAGAAAGGTGTGGTACAGAAATGATGGAATCTGTGTGAGTTCAAAGGTGTTCTCAGGTAACTAAGGCAGAAATTAACCTCTTTCAGATAGATAGACTACAATAACTTGTATCTTTACCTTCATCAGAGTTAACTAAAATCTGAGCCTAGAACCTGTTTACAGAGGAAGCTAAATTATAAATGAGGACTGTCTATTTCTTTCTGACTCATTGATAATCACCATTTTTGATTGGAAAGAAAATGTGGAATACAAACATACTGCATGATGAAGATGAACTAAGTGGAAGTCAAGGACATCTATAGTCCTAAGAATAGCTTATATTTCTGTGCTTTCACCTTAAAGGAACCTAAAATGTTTTAGAAATTGTATCAATAACAGCGAAGTAGGGGGTGGAGTAAGGAAAAGATTATCTCAGATTCAGACTGCTGGCATGACTTAGCTGAGCAAAACGCAATTTTTTCAAATCAAATATAGTCATGACATCACTCCTTGGTTACTGTGAAAAGCACTAACGAATCTTTACCTATGTCAAGTGGCCACCATAGCAGCTTTATGATTTACCAGACTAAGTAACTCTTTGCAAAGAGTGCTTAGCTGAAAACCTAAAGAAAAATTCAGTTTCAAGTCAGAGAAATCCCCATTATGGGTTGGGCCGGGTAGACAGCACAGCAGACTGATGAGAGCCTTCCCTTCATTGCAATGAATTGATTAGGGTGTGGGAAGCAGTCTCAGGGGGGCTGCATCTTCCACATAACTGAAGACAGGCGATGAGTAAATCCTCCCACTAGATCTGAAATGAAGCACTTTCAATAAAAGACCAAAGATCTTCCACCTTGCACATTCTCTCACCCATGCTATCTTCTCAATCCACCTCCTGCACATATATTTCCAGTATGGTGATTATCTCTGTGCATATCTGTGGGGAAGTCTGTCCAAGTGTGGATATGAAGCCAGGATGACATCTACTGCAAGTGATAAGCTCTATTTCATCCATATATTTGCAGGACAGAGCATATTTATTTCCTGGATGATGACTTTCCTGGCAAATGTACCTTCCCAGGATGACATCCAACAATGGTACAATCATTTATAATGGGCTTTGAGCCTCTGAACCTGGCAAACAGGTTTAGGAATAGTCATTCAATCTAGTAATTAAATTGGCTGAACATCTTCATTCGTGCTTTGGAATGAACTTTCTCATAAGAGTGCAACACAAGTGTAAGCATAAACATTGGGGTTCTTTTTTTCACTGGGGCTGGGCTCTGACAACCAAAACTGTCAGCTTGGGGAGGAGGTCTTTGATTACAAAGGACAAAGGCTTGCAAAATGGCATTTAAGTTAGCTCCTTCACAGATTCACTGTTATTAAAATAGGATGAGCTGTTCAAACATACTGTTTGCAAATTATTTTTCCCACGTTTCCCAAATTACCCAAGGAAATGTTCTCATTTTATATACTTTCTTGTTATTCAAACAACACTTTGTTCAGCCCTTGATGCTAAAATATTCCAGGGAGAAGGGCTACTTCCAAACCATTTGCTTCAAGTACACCTTCTATTATACTATAATAGCTAGTGATACACTCCGGTGGGATTAGTCTGACAAGGATTGTTTCAACTTCCTGATTAACATAACCTTTTATATACAGAAGGAGGGAAAACAAAAGAATTTCCAGATGACAATATAAATGCACTGAAAACAACTTTGTCCACAGAGGTCAGTGAGCTTTTCCTGTGTACGCAGAAGGACACATCAACATGAAACATCTTGGTGAAGCAAAGTCTTTGGGACTAATATACACAAGGCTAAAATGCACAAGGATACAGAAGACTTTTTTTTTGTGGTCTGCTTTTTTTTTTTTAACAGTCTTGTAAACACATTAGAACCAGAAACTCTTGTACAGATCTCAGTAGAAAAACCTGGCAAAGAGAACCACAGAATTATTCTCCTGCGCTGTATTTGGTCTTGCTATACTTTTAACCATAGAATCATAGAAGAGTTAGGGTTGGAAAGGACCTTAAGATCATCTAGTTCCAACCCTTCTGCCATGGGCATGGATGCCTTACGCTAGACCATGTTGCACAAGACTCTGTCCAACCCGGCCTTGAATATTGCAATGGAATGATAATGGATGCTCATTTTCCAAATCCCACAAAAAAATAATTCCAGACAAGCATGAAAAGAACTCAGGTTTCTTTGGTGAGTAAGCATGGAAGAAGGAAGCCTCACCCAGTCTTCAGCGAGAACAGTGCATCATCCACCCCTCTCTGATTGAACTTCACCATGTAGCTGTGCATTTCAGGGTAATTGTTGCGGATGTTCCTTTCTGTGCTGCCATTGGGAACTGTCCCGAAGCGGAAAGGGGGTGAGAAGTCATTGGGTTTCTGGAACTGAAGAGACAGAAAAAGAACATTTCTCACAATCTCTCAGCAAAAAGCAGTCATCTGAATGGAAGAACACACTCTCCTCTATATTTTGCTATTTTCAAACACAGACAGCTCCTGTTAGTGCCTAAGAACCAAGAAGTGAATCTGAGCAACCCGGTCTCTTTGTCCACTCTGGATTAAGTGCATAAAATAGCCAGTAATCAAAGATTAAAAGGTTAGACAAAAGGAAAAAGGAAAGGGAAAAGGTAACAGTGGCTTTGGAACGCAATGAAGGAAAGATTTTAGAAAAAATCTGTGCGTATTTTATCCACAGTGTCATTTAGTTTCTAAAAAGTATATTTTTCAGCTCTGTGGATGCCTTTGCACTTCTTGATTCTGACTGAAGTAGAAAAGTAATTAATGAGGAGAAATGCCTCTCAGAACACCTCACACCCACTTCACCGAATGAATGATCAGCTTTCAAACTTTTGGGCAAATGTCCCAAATGAAATGCTATTAGTGGCTGCAAGTCACTAGTAACATTCAATGCTCAGAACTGCCTGGCAGAATACTCCAAACCTTTTGCTGCTCCTAAGAAATACATCCATCATAACATTCCCTTACGTCTGCAAGGCTGTGAGGTTTTATATGCCACTTGCTTAACTCAAGTCATAATCAATGCTCTCTGGGATTTTATGAGCAGTAAAATTTAGACTGTCAATTATCAAGACTGCTTAAAACTCCTAGAACCAGCAGACGGGAAGGAGCACAGAATTGTAAGCTAGGAACTGAATAAGCAGTACAGATAAAGTTGCAAAAGTAGGTTAGATGGAGGGAAGCCCCCTCACTGATATATCAGCCCCCCGATATATCAAGCAGTAGCTTGCCTAGTGCTAATTCTTGACTCTCCACTGTGACTGCATATTTGAATGATCTTGAGAAGCAAGCTAAGAACATACTGAAGATCAGACCATTTAACAGCAACAGTTCACCTAGTACATGAACTGCTACCTTCTATAGTGGAAATGTGGCTGCTGTCTACAGCTATAGCTTAAAAAAACCCACATGTAGATATGCAGATGAGCCTTATTCTTGAGTTCTGCTCAAAGACAATTGTGAACTTTGTCAACTCAGCTGAGGAGGCCAAAGCTGCTAAAGCTCATTCATAGCAACTCAGCCATAACGTCAAACATGAGCTGTGTCACTGATGCAGAGGTGGTAGGTGAACACACCATTCACATCACTTTCTGTGTACCAGTCAACTCATCTGGCTGTGCAAGGGATCACTCTCCAGTTTGGATGGTGAGATGAGCTGGCTTGTACATGCACACAGAAGTGTGTGAGAGAGAAGACATGTCCTATTGCTTTAAGCCAAAATTAAATATCAGGGAGGATTTTGAAACACAGGTTGGCATCTCACCAGGAAAAAAAAAAAAGAAAGAGATTTCACATAGCACAAAACAGGCAGTAAGGTGGCTTTTAGAACTTTGTCACACCCTCTAGGGATGAAGACAAACCCATAGCTATCAAAATCTGTAAAGAAAGCAAACTTTGATGGCAGAAAAATCACTGCAGCATGCTAAAACAGGAGTTTGCGAAGTGGGCAGCTAGCTTTCCCAGGGCCTGCACTCCCCATCCCCACAGAGCCCTCCAACAAAGCGAAGTCAGCAGAACAAGCAGCAGGCAGGCCCAACCAACATTGGTGTGACCTCAGCTTCAGCATGCCCTTTAGAGTGGCAGCAGCTGTGAAAGCCTCTCTCTGGGCCCAAATAGTGTTAACAGAACAAAGAGGCCCCATCCAATGTCCATTCTATACCTCCAGCCTCCATTCCCAGTGACAGGATCTCTAGTTTTGCCTGCTTCCATGACTATGTCTAAGAACTGGAGTAAGGAATCAGGCAGGGCTGTGATAAGGGAAATGATCCCACCTTTGGACTATCTTTTGTCCTCCCTGTGTTCAAGGGCCCATCTCAGCGGCCAGAGATGAAAGGCTTCATATTTAATATTTAACTTCCCAGGAAATCAATAAATAAATTAAAACAGTTTTCTTGAATGAAATGACTGTTTTCATCAGCTAGGGAAGCATGTTTCTAGAGAAGGAAGCCAGGCTGGTGGCTTCTACACATCTGAGAAGTAACAGTGGTACATGCATGCTGCTTTCTGGCAGGAGATAGCAGATGAAAAGTCCCTACATTTGTTGCTTGGAAGTAGGTGGGCACAGCTCAGTCCAGGGATGAATGGATCTCCGAAGAGCTCTCCAGAGCCAAGAACTGCTACATCTTTCTGAGCTCGCTTCTGTCCCACACAACTTATACTGAAGGAGGAAGAAGACACAAGCCTTCCCAGAAAATATATGGGGAGGAGCGTGTCCTCTTCTAGCAGCATGGTGGAGGAACACGTGTGGAGGAACTGGAGAAGATCCATGAGGAAAAATGTTAATTGACCCTGTTGTCAAAAAGTTCAGTAAGGAAAATCACTTGTTTGGCTTCTCCTTGAGGCTGGGAGAGACAGCCTGGATCAGAAGTGTCAGCCCCAGGGAAGCAGGGCATTTTGGCGAGCTGGTCTACAAGGAATCTGTGAGACATGAGACAGGAGCTGAGGCACAATGCAGGGACCATTACATGGAGGCAGCCTGTGCAGAGGTAATCTCGATGCTTTAGTAAATATTGACGAAGGAATTAACCATAGACATTGACAGAAAGGGTCAGAATTTAGATTAATGAGAGAACTGTCCCATCATTTCATATAAATGTTTCTCCTGCCAGAGCTCTAAGTCACAACTGCTCTACCTCAGGCATTTGCAAAGAGGAGACCTGTGAAGCTCTGGGAAAAAATCTTTGCGACAACAGGGGAGGGGAAGATAAGCAACTGTACCAGTTGCTGAGCAAAACCAGCTGCAGAGAGTCGCAGGGAGCAGCAAACAACGCTGTACAGGGACCACACTCGTAGAAGTCGCCCATCACACTTCCCTCCAGCAGGAGCCTGGTCCTGCTGCCCAGCTCTGCCTGCCTCAAGGGGTGAATTCCTGAGAGGGAATCTGCAGGGCTTAGCTGCAGCCCTGCAGCCAAAGGCCCCTGGATGGGTGTGTACCCCACCTGCAGCCTGCAACTTGCTCACCATGGGGTGCTGGTCATGAGATGCTCCCCTTTTAGCCAAGGTGATGTGACGTGCTCTCACCCATGAAAGAAATCCCTTAGATAGCTGACTTCACATCAAATGTGGGACAGAAATTGGTGCTAGAAATCAGGGTGGGAAGCAGACACTAAATGTGCCTGAAGGGCTGGAATAGCTCTGGAATATAAGAGGCCTGTGTTCAGCAGCTGTCCACCTCTTCAGCCCCTTACTTAACAAATTGAAATCAAGAAGTGTTAAGTCCAAATCAGAGCACGGCTTTGGGAAAAGTAACCTCTCAGAGTCAGAGAGCAGAAATCCTCCTGCTCTGAAGAGTGATAAACACACAGGCTGGGGGCTATTAGCACATTCAGAGTGGAGAGCCCCTTTCCTGCTCCCCCCGCAACTCGCCATGAGAGCTGTCAACAGCAGCAGTGAGAGCGGGTTTAAGTGACTTGTCTGGCAGAGCTGTTTCATTAGCAATTTGGAGCCATGCCGAGCAGAAAGCAGCATTGTTCTCAGATGTTCGAATATCAATCTGCATAATGAAACAGGTGATAGGAGCGCTTCCCATTTAGGCAGCCGTGATTGGAGGGGATTCAGGAATGAGGGGAAGGGGTTATGTCTAATTGGCCACAATTAATTTGATGAGAATTTTTTTTCAATATATTGTCTATCACCAAATGGTTCCTACAGAAAAGCGCATCTGCACTTATTTATCTGCCTCATGTAGGCCCTGTTTACACTGTAGCGTATTTGCCAATAGCATTGAAAGCAGTTTCCCAAACTCAGCAAGCTCTCACCACAAAAAGGCCCTTTTTAATCAGCTGATCTACTTTTACATTGCTTAAAAAAAAGGAATAATCCCCTGCTGGATAACATAATGAGCTGGCAAAACTACACAGCTTCTCTGGGAGGGCTCCTTTCACTTTATAAGGCTCAGACCCCCAGTTTAAATTTTCTACCCCAGGAAGCTCCACAGCTCTGACCCACCAAAATAAAGCCCACAGGTTCAGCTCCTCTGTTACCTACAAGTCCAAAAGAGCTTGAGCCCATGCTAGATACTCAGGGTTCAGTTCATTTGCCCAAGTGTTAAACGCCAAGTTGAGATGCCAAGGGAATTTCACCCTGGGAGCAAGTCTTTCATGGCTCCTGCATCAGATTTTCCTGCCACTGGAAGGTATTTTGAATACTCTGGTGCACCCAAATTGCCTCTAGACACCTACATTTGCACGGATGAATCCTGCTACTGGACCATTTGGCCCTCAGGACAGCTTCTCCCACCACAAGTACAGGGAGACAGTTGCTGTGGGCAGCAGACAACCCAAAGTGCCCACCGCTCTCTTGAACTTGCCCATAGGGGCATTAGTCACAACCTTTTCTGCACACACCTATAAGCAGCACTCTGCTTGCTTTTTTGGCAGCTGTGCAACCATTAGATATCTGTTGTGGCACAAGCCAAATATCTCTAAAGAAAGATGGCATTTATTAGTGAGCTGCAACGTAAGATTTAGTGGTATCAGGCTAGAAAAGCAAAGTCCATGCTTGAGTGTGTAATTTTAGCACAACCTCTCTGCATTGCCCAAAGATCCTTGATTGATTCCTCTTGCTCTGCTTCAGCTGCATGTCACTGCAGTCACTTAGCACCTTTCTTTGCTGCCCGAGAATCCAGTCAGGCTGTTTGCATAGGAGCTTCACCCAGAACTTGTTAAAAATTTAAGAGTAGGCCAGTGGTTTTCAGGTCTAATTCTGAGGTAGCTCTATGCATACACTTTGGTCTTGACAAACAATGCATTTCCACAGCAACATTCCTTGTCCAAGCCATCTTGTTTCTGTATCCTCTGTTTCAGCCGGGAACTGAACTTCTTCACAGCTAATGCATCAACCTCAAAGACAGAAGACTTGTCCTTTTCATATCTGCAAAATATGTCATTTTTGTTCCCAAGCTGCACTATGAACAATGCCACAGAATCACAAACCTGGGTCTGGCTTTGAGATGCCTGCTCTGGCAGGTCTCTCCTAGACATCATTGTTCCTGGCAGCTCTTCATTCAACCTGCAGGGGAAGATGGCTGGTCCTGGAAACTCCCCTACCTATTCCCTGTACAACCTACACCAGGCTTTTACTATTGGAAAGTTCTTCCAAGTGTGCAAACTAAAATCTTCCTGCTGCAATCCAACTACAATATTTTCCGTTATCTTCACCATGGATACAGAAATTAAAAGTGTCCTCTTCTCTAAAGGTGAAGGTGTCTTTTTCTTCTTCAGAAACATTTAGTGTTTCTGAAGACCATCGAGCTGTCTCTTCTCCATGTTCTTGCATTGCAGCCAAAGTGACCCAATTTCCTCAGTCTTATTAGCTGTATTATCTAGATCTGCAAACATTCTTGCTGCTGTCCTTTGGCTGTATCCAGTATGTCTTGCCTTGACTTGCCTTTGGTTGGACCTGCTCTCCACCGTACTAAGAACATTCTGATTGGGACCCCAAGATACTGAGAGAACATTACACTAAGAAGGCTCACAGCAAGACAATAAAAGTATTACTAGTGAGAGTCAATGATCATTATTACTCTCCTCAGTGACTCTCTTATATCAACTTCCACACAACTGTGGCCCATCACATGTCCTGGTAGAGGAAGTGCTCTACAGATTCCCAGTGTGGAATCTGCTCTATTGGTATGTTACTGCAGGACACTTTCACATTGCTACAGTAGCATCCCAGCTAGGAGTGTGCCAGCCCAACAGCATAGGTAGAAAATACTAGCACTGGTACAATAATATGTGAAGAGAGCAGATTAGAGAGAATGTGCTGCTCATTTTCCTATTACTCATGAATCTTTTGTACAGATACTTCTCAAGCTTCATTCCTAAAGCATCCCTCTCCCCTCTGCAGTCACTTAGTTTTGATATTGCAAACAGTTTTTTACTCCCAAGGTGGAACTCACAGCCATTTCTAAGTAACTATAAGTTTTCAAATCCTCTTATTACCTGAGCTCCAATTTCCTCTGTTCTGCATTCCCTCACAGTATCACCCTCTACCTCCTCAACAGCAGCTGGGACTCCTCTCAGCTCAGAATCCAGTCACCATATCAACTCTTCCTGATTGTTGGGACCAGTGGAAGAAATCAGCCTTAAGACTGCAGTGGTAAAACCCCAGTTTCTTGTCTTCACCAGTTAAACAATACATGACTCAATTTATAAACACAAAAAAAGAGGCAAAAATAAAAAGGGGAATGAACAGCATCAAATCCAATATCAGTCAGTTTTGGGAGGGCATAAAAATACCTTGTGCTCCCTCAGACTTTGACATTGTGGTTTATATTATTATTCAGTACTCGGTGATGTTTCAGATTCTCTGGTCTCGCTTTGCATAGTGCTTTCACCCATGAATTCCTCTAGATAAGTCTGAGGAAGGAGTTATTAGTTAGTGCAGCTGACTGCAGCAAAGTTGGCAAAGAATTAGATTAAAGTAATTTTTAAAGGAAAATGTAGGGTGGGTCAGACCCACGAACAAGAAATAAAATATCTATGAATGTCTGGTGGTGAAATAGGGACACGTGTGGGTCAGGGAAGGGAACACAGCAACCTAGTGACAATGCAAAGGTGGAGGGGGGGGAGGTGAAAGCAAAAGAAAGGAGTTCAAATATAGCAACTTCAAAAATAGTTGCCCTTGCAAAATAACTGAGGTGAAAGCAGAGATCCAATTGGTGGAAGAAGCCGCCATCACATGCAGTTATTGCCAGAGCAATGCACACAGTGGGACTGTGCAGCCTCTTCACAAGCTGGATTGCTATGTGCAGACTTGCTCTGTGCTGCTTCTGCAGAGAGCCGAAGATTGAAAACCTTGGCAGCACAGCATCACCCCAAACAGATGGCATTTCAGGGGTCCCATGTCTTCCACAGCCAGAGCTACATGCACATGCTGGGACCACACTGCCTTCCTGCTGATCCAGGCATTACGGAAACATCAAGCCTTTGGAGCCCCTCAGGGATCAGATCATCACATGTGAACAGTGGATACTCACCACCACCAAACCAGGTGGCTTCTGCGTCTTCCAAGTGTGTGAGCATTATGCAGCCTATGTGCAGCTTCTCCACTCAGAAGGTAACACTAAGGCTTTAAAATTTGCTAGGACACATTTGGCAGGCTATAGGCTTCAAGTCAGTCACAGTGTTAGGAGTTCCTCAAACTTGACCAGAGAACATCATCTGTAGTGGGAACACTGAGCTTCACTAGTTGGGGACAAAAGCTTCTTGCACAGCCCTAATATTAGTAGGTGTGATAGTAGATGAGCAGAGTCCTGTTGCCCTATGGATCTTATCTACCATACACTTAACTTTTGCTTGCCTGCATGTAAAGAATAGAGATCATCTGTTTATCCCAGTATCAAATCATGCCATGTATTCCACCCTTGGAAGACAGCTTCCTTGGAAGCTAAACACAATGGGGCAAAAGGCACCTACTGAATAATTCCAGGCAAGCACAGAACAGAAATTAGTGAGGCAGAAAGATGCCAGTTAGTACATTTATGTTTATACCATTAGAAGTGTAGATGTTCATTCAGAGGGAGAAAATTAACTGATGAAAAAGACCTTGAGAGGAGAGGTGGCAGCTAAGTACAGAGGAGTTCGAAATCTGTTTTGTTTGCACATGAGACAGCTGGTTAACAAATTATGAAACACACTGAGAAATTCAGAGGATGTAGTTTGATTGGGGAGCAATTCCATTTTTCATTCTTTTTCAGTAAGAAAGGCAGGCCAGAGCCTTCTATGTTCCAACCACTAATAGCAGCCAACCTGCTTCAGCACCTTGTATGCAGGTACCAACCATGGGGCAGTAGGGTAAAACCCTGCACAAGTCCAGCAAACCTCCCAAAGACTTCAGGGCCCAGATTCTCATCCAAGTAATTAGAAAAGTCTAGTCATCGTATCAGAGCAATTTCTTAAGAACTTCTGTAGGCATGGAGGGAAAGCAAAAAGAAGGTAACTCAAGACAGTATCTGGGGCATCTCAGCACCATCCCAGAGGTGGGAGATAACACCTTTCTTTAGCCTTTTGCAGAAAGCTGCCTCCCATCTGCAAATGGACTACAGCAGAGGAGTGAAAGCTGTAGCAACCCCTTGTGGGTCCCAGGCCACTAAACCAGGTACACCTGAGGAAGCAAGCCTGCTGGGCTACCAGGACCCAGGGGACGTTTGACTTTGAAGAGCCAAAGGCCTGGGAGAAACAGGGCTCCTGAAGTAAAAATGCCTGGGAAGATAGAACTAGTCAAATATTTATCGAGTATACATATGTACATATAACTTCAAATGTCACGGTCACTAGGTATAAACAATGAAAGGGGGAGGAGGGCTACTGTATTTTCTTTTAATCCTGTAGATCTCATCTTCCCATCTCCTCCCCCCTAGCAATTCAGCCCTGATCATTCAGATGGAGGCCAGCTTATCTCAGGCTGCCAGATCCTGGTGGCAGGGCCATTGTCTTTCATTTGACTGCAGAGTGCCAAGTACATTTATGGCACCATATAAATAATAAATAAAAATATTCATTGCTTCCCTCTCCGCTTACTTATACTGACGTGAGAAGCAGGACAATCCTTTGCTCTTCCTGACTTCCTTCCCCCTTATGTAACTCTCCAAAGATGGCTTTTTCCAGACTGCCAAACAATTAGCACAGAAGCAACCAAATTTGTCCAGAGCCTCCAATGGGTTAGCTCCAAGAGCCAGTTAAAAGGAAGAAGAAAAGGAAGAGTCAGTGGTGGCCAAGGCCTAGGAAAGGCCAGGACCGTGTGGTGGGGAGAACGCAAAAGCTGCAAGCTAAGGAGAGTGTCGCAGCCCCTTTGCCAACATCCTTCATCCAGTGACTCCCATCTGTGCCACCAGCAAAGCCCGAGGGGTCACATCTCTTCTTTTCCAGCAGGATGAATTAAGCCTACAGTCTGACTCTGAGTATCCCTTGCCCTTGTATCTTACCTGCTTAAGTTCTCAACTAAACTGCATTTTAACTGACACTAACCCTGAAGTGTCCCATTACAAGTTTTTACTGCCATTAAATGCCTCCAGATCAGCAGAAGAGAATCCTGAGAGACTGAGTCAAGGCTAAAGCATATTGTAGTCTCCTCACCGCTCTGCACTACACAGCCTTGAGCTTAAAAAAAGAGGGAAAATGACAAAGAAAGTAGTACTGAAGTGGGGCAGGGGAGAACAAGCATGCTTGAAAAAACACTGACTTTAAACATTTATAGCCTTAAAATTACAGAATACCTTTTTAGCCCACAGGCACAGTGATTTGTTCCAAGGATCTCAGAAAGCATAACATCATGCCAATCTGAAGAGTGCTGAATAACTAATCTACAATAAATGTACCCATCTACAACTGTAAAAAGTTATCTAAGATCATATTTACGTACACAATAAATGTAAGTCACCAGTTAGAAAATTCTATTACTAACATAATGAGATGCTGCAGCTATTTTAATAGCTATTTATTAATATGAAGACTTTAGCATAATACGTAATTACAAAAACATATTCTGCACTGTATAGTATTTGTAAATAGTTCATCCTATAGTAACTGATGATTTACAAAGAGGTGCAGAGAAACCATCGGATTTTAAGACATAAAATTTCAGACTACCAGAAAATATCAGACTTAGACTATTTGAATTTTCTGCACTTCAGTATGAACCAATGTTTGTTATATTAAGCACTAATGTTATATACAAAGGTCATATTTAAGCAAAAGACTGCACACAATTTAACTTATTTACAGGAAGATGTATCCACAATGAAGCACTGCAGAAAGAAATTCAACTCTACCCCATGACATAAGGTTTTGAGACTTTATTACTTTTGATGGTTTTTGGTCAAGCAGTGTACACTGGACTCCACGCATTTTGAAAAAGGTTTTGATCTATCAGTAGAGGACAGAGTTGAAATTGGCATGATCTTACTTCTGTGCAGCCAACACATATCTTTACAAAGGTGTCCTCAAAATAAAAGTCACACTGCCATTGAAAAGGCTTCTTATTTTCTGCTTTTGGACACCATAACATATAACTTCCTTTGTATTGTGCAGAAATGTGTGAAAGTACCACAGATGTCTGTTGATAGCAAATGCACAATCCCGTGAAAGGTTTGTTCTGCCTTCAAGCCATCTGGTTAGACAACCTTCCTCTTACAGACCTTAGAAGGTACAAGAGAAACCCCCACTTTTGGTCCCCTTAGAAAATTCCTAGCTGATAGGTGTACCCTTTCTGCGTTTTTCCTAGAGTTCTCCAGAACAAGTATTTGTTGTACAAAAGCTGCAAGCTCAGAAAAGCATGTGCATAATAGCCCATTGACTTTCATGTCGCCACTCATGAGCACAAAGTTAAGCACATGCTTAAGTGTCCTGCATATATGGGATCCTTGGATAATTTGGATCTAATGTGCCACAGAGGACAATGTGGGAAATAATTCATTTTTCAGGCATCTATTACTGCAGAAATACAGCAGATTCTTTTTTGCAGGATTTTTGGTGTGACTCTTGCTTTGCATCAACTTTGTTTCATTCACCTCAGAATAATATGTTGTTTTGTCTTCCAATTATTTCCTTCTGTCCTTTCCCCTTGTAACAGAAAAAAAAATATTCATTTTCCTTTTTTTTTTTTTAATGTATGTTAATTTTATGAGTAGTGACTTCAGAAAATAACAGGTCAAAAATACATGTCAAAAATATCAAAGTGTTTTGTTTCAAGTATACTAAAATGAGCTACTTTGACAAATACCAGGATTTCCCACTGCCTTCTTACTCTATTCCCAGTCATGGTTTATCTGAAACCGAAACACCTCAGAATATTTTTCAATAAAAATATTGGCCACTTTTAACTCCAAAACTGATTTTTTTTTTTATAAAAGCATGTTTATTGAAAAAAATAGCTAACCTGTGTTGCATAGAAACAGGCCCTTTGTCTCAACATTTCATTAGCATCTTAAAAACCAAATAAGTCAAACACATGAAATTTCAGCAATCGGTATTAATTTGCAAGCATGCAGAAATCCATTTCTCTCATTTTTATGCCAATTACAAAATTACCATTTTGCTTCTTTGGCATTTTCAACTAATTTATAGGCATGGATACTATTTTTCTATTATTATTAACCTACTGCATTCTAAACTATTTAAATGCCTTGCTGGCTGTCCACATTTGCTTTTATTCTATTACTACTGTATATGAATGCGAATTACATCTAGCTATTATATTATTTCACACATTAGTTCATTTTATATAATCTTTCCTATATTTATTGCCTTCGTTAGACTGAAATACCGCAGGCACTTGTTTCTCTAATGTATCTGAAGCTCTCCCGCTAATGGAAATTGGGTTATATCTCCTGATTACAGTCAGATGAAATCCAGACCCAGAAGCTGACTGAAGTATTCTGTGACAGACCACCTTACCAGCAGGGCTTTCGCAGAGGGTTGCGGTCATAGCAGCACCCAATGTGGACCCCAGATGGATACAGCCCAGGGCCACATGCAAAGATGCTCTGGCAGGGCTTGCTGGTGCTGCAGCCGAGGGCAGAGCTCCAGTCAGAGAGCTGGTCTGGCCAGCACAGCTCTGCCCCTGCTAGGACCACATCCAGCCACTCCACTGTACAAGGCTGACCAGCAAAGGTGGCTGGTGCTGGTTTGGCATTCATGCACAAGGAGAGCAGTTCAGCCAGTGCTGCTCTTGGGAAGGAGTGGGTTTCTCCTTCCTCAAACTGCCCACAGCTGCACCAGCCTTAAGAGCTACAGCTTAATGATTTAGCATCTGCAAAGGTTAACATGGAGGAATTAAAACTATCATGAGGTGGGTTCTGGGTCAGCTCTGGCACCAGTTTTGGGTCAGCTGAGCACTCAGCAGAGTGAGCATCACCTGGGCCAGAGAGAGAGTGGCAGAGGTCACTAAGCTCTGTACAGGGAGCTTCAAAACCACCCTCAATCCAGTCTACTACTCTGGCACAGAGGTATCCACTCTAGCCCAGCTCAGACAGGCCTGCTCAGGCATCCATACAGCACAGCAGGGACATGACACTAGTCACTGTCTTGCATGTCATTAAGAAGTAAATGAAATGCTGGGGCACAGCCAAGATATCATCCAAGTCCTTAGACAGCTGGAGTGTTTCAACCTGCTTTTCTGGGGAAGCAGCAGGTCGGCAGCAGTAGGCATCTCTCAGAACAGCTCTTCCCAAGCAAGGCCCAAGGATGAGGGTCCAAGGAGACCCTCAGGGTGGCTGTCGCAGGATGTAGCCAGCCTGACCTTGACAAGCATTCCCCAGCCAGGCACAGTAATGGATTTTGCAAGTGCATCTGGCATTTTGGCTGCTGTACAGTGCCAGTGGGACACCTTCCCCAGGTACTGTCATGCTACAAAGACATTTGCAAGCAGATCTGGGTCTAGGCAAGTAGAACAATATCCCCTAAAATAACTACCTTTTTGCCTATCAACTTGAATTACATCTTCTGCTGACTCCTTGTGCTGGACACAGTTGCCCTTGCCAGCTGACGTAGCAGGCTTGGAGGTTGATCTGCTTCACTTCTGCTGCAGAGACCAGATCACACACTGGAGTTAAAAAAGACAGGAAGATATAGTCTTTCCTCTTGGCCACTGGCATTGGTCAGTGACTGGCTAATTAAAAAAGACAGGAAAAGGTAGATGGAGCACAGCATACCTCCATCTCCCCAGCATGTGCCTGCACCCTGCATCTTGGCCAAGCAGTGCATTGCCTGGGGGTGAGTGAGTTGCAAGTATTATGTGGGCTTTAGAAGAGGAAAAAGAGGAGGTTCAAAAGAGTGAATTACTCCTAGACAGCATCTTGAAGTGTTGCAACACATTCCGCAGGGCCCTCCACAAGTTCAGAGAGCAGAAATCCATGAGCCCCGTAGATCAAGCTCATTCACTCACATCTTTTGAACGAAGTTAGTCCCACCTGTCTTTATTCTCCAGAGGCAACAATTTTCCTTCATTTTTACCAGCCAATTTTCATCTGATTCCAGATACTCTGGTAGATTGTAATTTTACCCAGATGCTGCACTTGCACTAGCAGCTGTGTTTGAGACATACTGCAACAATCTGAGTACGTACTGTGACCTTTCACTTCCCCAGGAAACAAAGCACATATACTTTAGGATACCAAAAGCGAACACAGGAATTTTGGCAAAGAAAAGTAGAAGAAAATGACCTCGATCCAATACACACAGGCAGTCCTACAGTGAAATCGACTAAAATAGGCCCAGAAACTTGTATCCAAAGGCTTTGTGAAGCTCCAGGAGTTACCGCTTTCAATTGATATTTCATGCACATATCTCTGCAGGTATGAAGAATATCTTGAAAAACATGAGAATGAAAGCGTGATTCTCTCTATGAGCCTAGGCACAGCCTGAAACAATAGATCACAGGTATGAGCTATCCCATTTAGCTCAGACAGTTGAAAACCTAATGATGACAAACTAATGTTAACTCTGATAGGGCTGGCTGGTTTTGAACAGTGTCTTTCAGCCTGAGGGAGTCCACAGCTTCTAAGGAGTCTCAGCAACAACCTCTACCTGGCAGAAAAGCATCTTCCCCTCCACCTCCTCCTCAACACAGCACAGTGCAAATCTGGAGACAGCGTGAAACAAATTGTGGTTGAAATTAAAACATGTAACGGGAGAACCTGTGCATGGATTGTATTATTGTATGTAATGTATTGTATTGTATTGCATGGATTGTATTATTTCCTGTATCATATTTCATTCCAGGAAAAAACAACAAAAAGGGGGGCTAGGGTGGAACCTCTTAAAAATTAATCCACTATAGAATTTCCAGCCTGCTGCACAGGACGCTGTATACACAGGTGGCCTGGCCACAGTTTATTTCTAGACTGTCATGGGGGACACATGAGACAGTAACTATAACCAGTGCATCAGCGGCAAACTGACATTTGCAGTTCTCTTGCTGCTATCCCTGACAGGAATGTGTGCGACCTATTGCTGTTTGGTTGCCCTACAATGGCATGACCCCTTAAGCAGCCCCAGTGTTTGAGTAACAAATTCAGCATGGGCAATCGAGCCTCACAGCATTCAATTCCTTGTGAGTAACCCCACTACATAACAAAAATAAAGCAGTGCGCAAAGCTTCAGACCCTCATGAACCAGCCAGTGCTACACTACATGCATGAGAAATCTTTTCAAAATCCTCAGTGTGCAAAGCCCAGCTAAAGCAAATGCTCTGCAAGGACAAAATGCCGTGCATGTAAGCAAGGCAGCGAAACACGCTCTGAGGAGGAAACAATTTCTTGTACTAAGCTTCCAAAGGCCTTGAAAAAAATTACAGTATAACTTCAAATGCAAGTAATAGTAAATCATCAAAGCCATGCTGATTTACCCCCATGGGCAGAACTCATCCCCAGAATAACCAGCAGATCATATTTGCTAGGCTAATGGCCAGTGTTCCTACAAAGACAAATTATTTCATCCAGAAAAAACAGGTTACAGCCATTACACACATCATCTCCAAAGCTCCATTAATTCATTTCTTGATGACGATCAAGGTGTGGTTTGGGATCATGCAAGTAAGCACAGTTCAGCTCTGCTTCGAATTCATTCCTGAAGTGCTTAAAACATGACAAAATGCAACTGAATACCAACAAAGATCAGTTGTGCTATTTAAAATAGGGACTAAAGCTATGATGTCACTCTGAAAAAACTGAACACTTTCACAGTAGAAGCAAAGAGGAGAGGGGAGAGAGGATATAAGAGAGCCTCTTCTGTGGAAAAAGCTGCTTTGGGGGTTTGGGTGGATCCATTACCTTTTTGTCGCTCAAGCCAGACACCTGGTCCACGTATTCCTCTTGGATCATGAAGGCAGCCAGGTTGGCAGTGTAGCTGGCCAGAAAGATGACAGCGAAGAAGGCCCACACTGACACCATGATCTTGCTAGTGGTACCCTTGGGATTCTGCACTGGCACAGAGTTGTTGAATACCAGCCCCCACAGCAGCCAGATAGCTTTGCCAATGGTGAAAGAGGGACCTCCTGGCTCTAGAGTGATTGAGAAACATGAATCCCACAGTGAGCATCTCAAAGTAAGTGGTCTGCATTTCTATTCACATACACATCTTGACTTCAGAGTTAAGAGCAGTATCTATTCCCACATGTGAGATGAATGTCCGTGGCTGCATACCCCTGTGTTCATGACACTATACCTCAGCAAAGCGTGACCCTGAAAAACAAATTTTTAAAAATGTCCTCAGGTTTCCATATTGCTTCTGTCCCAAAGATTTCTTCTGAAACATTATACAAGGGCTTTTTTTGTATTTGATTGGAGTCTCTAAAAGCCCAAACATTCCATTTCAGTTCAAGTGTTGTCACCAGAAATAGTTTTCTCAGAAAAATTCTATCCTTGTTTATAGCTATTCAACAGCAATTTTGTCCTTGAACTTCCAGCGTACACCTGTGCAAAACATGACCTTCACTGTATTTGTACAAGAGCAAGGCAGAGCACCATCTGAAATAATAGGGCTCTACAAATACCTCTGCAAGATGGTTTCATTACCCAGTCTGTTGAAGATACACAAGCCAGAGAAAAAGCACAGCTCCCTCTCCACAGGTTGTGTGTCCAAGGTATATAACGGTGACACAAACTCTGGTCTAAATCAGGAAAATCAGCAGCTCTGCCCCAGGCAGTCCAGGAGCAGATCCAGTGTTTAAAAGCTGCTATTTCACCCTTACTCATTTTTCAGCATGGAAGCTCACTCATACCGCAAAAGCCATGTGCTCAGGAAGCACTAGGTTTGAAAACAGGTGAAATCCTGCCTGCCTGTCTCCCAGCAGTCTCATATCCCTGCAATATTCTGGTTCCATTAGTGGGAACCCTAATCAAAATTTACTCAACTTGAGCACAAGAAGATCTGCCAGCAAGACTGCTGATGCAATTCCTCCAAGGTTCCTGCTTCAGACCCTGAGAAGACCCTCTTAGGACAAGAGCCCTCTGGCACAGTTCTGTCACTTTTCCAATGATGCCAGCCTGGCTCTGCAACCTTCTGGGTTAGCATCCCATGTTTTATCTCCTCTCTTGGGTAAGCTGACTGGTGCTTAGTGCTGCTGCTGTGGTTAAGGTTGGCTCCAGTAGAGGAACAAAAGGGAAGGAAGTTTTGACACTCCTCTTCAAACCCTTGAGCACCAAATAGCATAAATCACCTGAAAGCACAGTTTTATTCTAAATACAACTACAAGGTGCAAGGTGCTCATTTTTCACCCTAGGAACTGCACACCAAGTTCAAAACAGAATCATCACCTGGCAAAGCTGGAATCTCCAAATGCCAGGGAGACAAAGTTGCTATAAGAAATATGGCCTGGCAATCCTTGTCTTTTTACATGCTGGACCGATGTCTTTAAAACCATCTCTATCTAATGTGCCCTAAGACACACAGATGCAAGGCCTGCAGATCATTAGTGGGAACTGTAAGTTGTAAGGAAATCTTGAGAAGTTCCCTCTTAAAGTCTTCCGCTCTACACTCATCACTCCATGTGCTTTTACAGTTACTTTGCTGGCTATAAACCAAGACAGCAATGGGAGCCTCCGATCCAAACCAGGGACCTAGAATCCTTCTGACCTCTCCAACATTGAGTGCTCCAACAACAAACCAACACCATTTAGGAGCTAGATCAGGGTATGCCCACCTGACCCTGCAGATAAAATCTTGGTGTCTGTAAAGAGAAAATACAGGTATGGAAAGCAGGGGTATACTGTCACAGACACAGTTGCAGCCAAAGTAACATTAGCCGGAGCATTCATTACCAAACAAGCATTCCAGTGTGTGCAGCAGGTTTCTCCATCTTCACGTTACATCTGCCAGGGATAATATCTGCCTGATTATGCAGTAGTGTTCATAATTACTCAGAAATATTGATAATTGCAGCTGCAGTTCAGCTAACTTAATAACTGCACAGCTTCACACCTGTACTAAGAACTGCTTCCAGTTCCACATCTGTGTTAATATTTCCCAAGAGACTCACAGGTTTACACAGCATTTACTTGTGTCCACGGATCCATGTGGTTACAATCAGTTGCCATAAAGGCACTTCACAGCTCCATGTTAGGAGAGAAGTTTTCCACTTCCTTGTATATGTGGTTCTGCCTGCATTCTCATTAACACTTTTTTTCCCCACTCTCCTTTGATATGATGGCACAAAATCACTGAAAGCACTAGGCGCAGGAGCATTTTCCGGTAACAGTCTCTCTCCCACTCTTCTGAATGGACCAATAAGCCCTGATAGGTTTGAAGGGCTGATTCATCAGGGTATAAAGATACAGAGATAACAGAAGGCTCAACTTTCTAATTGTCTTCATGCCATCAAGGCAAAATAGGATGTCTCTTAGTCTGTCTGTCCATCCTCTTTTTAACTCATCAGGTTGTCTTCTGAAGTCCAGAACCACAGAGATGGGTCAGTCATTTCCATCTTTCCTGCTGCCCTTAGCAAAATAATACATTACGTACTCCCAAGAAAATGCATTTCCCACTTTCTCAGTTGGCCTTAGCAAGACAGAGGGTGAAGTGGGGGAGGGACAGGCCCAGGTGACAGATATGGAGTCTGGAGGACATAGCACTATGCTGGGAGGCCAGCAGAGTGGCTTGCTTTCTGGGGAGACGTAGCACTGAAGGATGGGTTGACAGCACTGAGCCTTCTTATTGCTTTAGAGAGCACAGCACCATAGCCATTGCCAGCACTGACTACCAGGACCCATTTTCCCACAGCGAGAAACAAGCTGGAGCTGGTGTATGCTTTAGAGATAAAAAGCGACACAGCTCCGTCTCCTGAGCCAAGCAAATTATCCATTATACACATCTGCTCGCTTCAGAGCCTTTTTTCCGCCTCCATCCCTGCCCTCTATAGTTTGAACACAGAGCTCAGAGTGGGCTAGATCTGTATCATGTTCAAGGCAAAGGAAACACCCCAACAAAGGAGCCAGGATTGGAAGCAAGAGAGGACCATGGCAAAAAAGGACTCCCCTTACCTCTGCCATCAGCAAGGCACCGATTATAGCCCACAGGGCTGAAGTACTCAAAGACGAAGACAGCCACCGCAGAGATGATAAGCAGCATCACAAACATCATCACCCATACATCAGCACTGAAAGGCTCTGCAGAGGAAGAGAAAATCATAGTGAAAGACCTGATATGCTACCTCACCCATTCCTCACATCCTTTGCTCTCCAGAGCACCTCAGTGAGAGTGTGAGGCAAACTGGCCAGGGGAAAAACAAAAGTTAAAACAAAGACTCCACTCCAGTCTGAAAAACTTCTTGAAATGGGAGAAGTGTAGTTTCTGTCTCTGTAATGACTCCATTCCTTCTTGCTGTTACATTTGTGACACATGGCTCCATCTGGAGCTACATGCAGCCATTGTGGCATGAATTGATAAAATAAAATGCATTGATAAAAGATTGTTCCCAGGAAGTCCTCCAGCACCATCTGGAGAGAGTGGGGAAAATCAAGCAGAACTGGCAGAGTTTCAGACAAGCATCCAACTTTCAAGATGTTATTGAGCCAAAGAGCATCTCCAAATTTCTGAGGTTCAGCCATAATGATAGTAGTTTTTTTCAGCTATTCCATTCCCTTAGCAATGGGAACACTGGCTTATTCCAGAAATGTTAGCGTTGATCTCTGCCAGGTTTTCTCCTTCTCCAAGCCTGAACACATAAAGATGGGACTGAACCAGATCAAAGAAACACAGAACTCTGCTCCAGACTATAACCAGTATTTCAGCCTCAGTTAAATTGCAACTTAAAATGTTGGAGTTAACTTTACAATTGCTTTTACATCTCCCAGCAATATTGGTGGACCTGTGTAAAGGCAAAAAAACTCCTGAAGAGTGAGTAGTCATGAAATTCCTATTAAAGAGGTTTGGAAAAAATTCTTTACCCATATAAAGTTGTTTCTGTTTGTCAGTGTTCTCAGGATGCTGGCAGAGAGGAGAAATTCATTATAGAATTCATACACTTGTGCTTGCTGCATCATAAAGCTTTCTATAAAGCCAAATAATAGACACTAAGAAGACATTGCTGTATTGGGGAAATGCAGTGTAGTTTCTCCATTTTCTGATCACATTCCACCACTGAAGGACGTTAAAAACCACTTTATTGGAAGACAGTGTCAGCATAGAACTGATAGCTCAACTGTTCTTGAAAAGCTCTATCAGATCTCTAATAGAGAGTCAAGTTGTTCTGTCAAGGAAGTCAAGTTAATACCTTTTTTACAAATAATGTCTCTCAAAGTGCAACAATTTATTGCTAATTGTTATCACTAAGTACAATGGTATACCAGCTATAAGGTTTGAATCAGTTTTTTTCTGCCTTACACCCCTTGGACATGCTATTAGTTGAGTCACTGGGAAACCACATGCTACAGAGTAGGTGACAACTCTGAGGGAGCCCATTCTTTGCTGGGAATAGGCATACAATTGCTGAGAAATGCCTTGGAACTCCGAGGCAGTGCCTGTTTGCATTTGCCTGGATTTTGCTTGCTTGGGATTTAGAGCTAAAACATCAGAGTTTATTTTTATACACATGTCCCACAGGTACTCCCAAAAGAAACTTTCAGGCTAAGAATCACAAGCAACCTTCACCTAATTTTTGATGAACACTGGGTGAAGTTTTAATTTTAGATTAAAATGATACCTAAGAAGGCAGAAGGTGAGACAGTTCCATTGCTACGTGACACCATGACGCTGATTCCCGTCTCAATGAAGGGCACAGAGAAATCCACCACTTCTGAACGCTCCTCATTAATGGTGAGGGATCCCACAGCCATATAGGCCCGTTTGGTGACGACCTAGAGGAAGGAAAGGAAGAAATCACACATAGACCTGAGGAATCCCGCAAGTATCACAGTCAAGCCCCTAGTCATGTTCCTGCCTTTTCACCCAGTCCTTTACTCCTTGGTCCTGGGTTCAGCTGTAACAGTTATTTTTCTCCTTCCTAGTAGCTGATGCAGAAAATATCTGCTACAGCTGGACCCAGGACACTCCATGTGATCCCATTCCCTATATTGTTTCTATCATCTCTTTCTTATCTTTTATCAGGACACCTTCTTCCTTCAGGAAATGTATAGACATTACTTTCCCCCTCAAAGCTTGTATGTGTATAAAAAATAAACCCACAAAGGTCTTAGGATAAACACATCATCCACTGAGAAGACATCTTATCTCATTTTTCTGTCCTTGCTTTCTCCTCCCTCTAACACTGCAAAGTATTATTTCATTCTTTATGCACCTTATATACGATCCAAGCCTAATCTAAGTTGCAGCCTCTCTGATGCATGGATATTAAGCTCCTTCTTTGACTGTGAAGGCCAAATTTGTGACGCCATAGAGAATAATAATTAATCATCAAACAGGAAAGGTAGTCAGAGCAGATTAATTTACCCAATGCCCAGAAAGAATCCAGGCCAATCATTTCTACAGAGTCACCTCTCTCCCTACTCAGAAAGGGACCCAGTAATGATGAGAGGCTAGACCTGACCCATGTCACCCAGCCCAGGAATGAAACCCATTATGCCCTCCCTTTGCTGCTGACCTCTCCAATCATTCCGTTCCATGTTCCATTGATCTTTTTCCCATGCTTGCCATTAGTCACCAAGTAGAGGTCATAGGTGAACTTGACAGACTTTGAGATTTTCTTGAGGATGTCAATGCAGAATCCCTTGCAACATTTCTTCATATAATCTGGCTCCTCATCAGTTTTGTTCCTGAACAGTCACAACAAGAATGGGTTAAAGGACTGGGGAAAACTCCCATAATTCCCTTCTGTTGTCTTTATGCACTCCCCCTCCCACAATACAATGTGTAGAATTTCATGTGTGCTATCTGTGCTGGAGGATGAAGGGACACACTATGATGCTCTGCCCAAAGGGGCCAGTCATGAATGGACACAGGCCAGGCTGGGCAAACGTTGCTGACTTTTCTAAAGAGGATTATCAGGGTATGATGGTATTGCCCAACACACTCCCTGCATTCTGCTGAGTTGGGAGAGCCCAGTAGGAGGAGAAAAACCCAGGGGTGCCTACTCAGTCACTATGCGTTTTTGGCAAGGGACCGTGTTCCTCATGCAGGTGCCACTTAGGGGGTCCACGTTCTCCACAATGACAAACGGTGCCTCTTCCAAGGTCACAATACTCAGGTGATCGTCCTCGCGTTCCTCAGAGTCAGGATACAGCTCAAAGCGGGGCCACACGTAATACTTCATCTGCAACTTTTTTTCCTTCCATTTCCCCACCTGTGGAGACACAAACCACAGAAGATAGACTCCCAGCTGCCCTATTCCTCTATGGAGTACCCAAGCTCATGGCTCATGTAAGATGAGGACATTCCTGGGGAGAAGGCTCTGAGTAAGTGAGTTCAAGCAGGGGAAAGTGGAGAAAAAGAAAGATGTCTGGGTTGTCTCATCTCTATGATGGTCTCCGTCTGGGAAAGTGAGTGGATGACCAGGAAGATACCATCACAGTGGTCAAGCAGATATGATGTCTTTCAACTTTCTCAGCCAAACAACAGAAACAGAGCTTGTTGCTTCCTGAAACGACTTCAGCCTACTAGCCACAATAAAAATGGGGCTTTTCCTGCTAAAAAAGAGAAGAAATATATACAAATGCTGAAACAAATGTAATGTTGAAAGAGAAAAATTGAAATATTTAATTCCAAATGGTCAAAAAGGAACTTGTTTATTTTTTCAAAATTTTGTCTTCATTTGTTTTCAGTGAAATTCATTAAACAGATTCATTTTAGTCAAACTTGATTTTGTCCAGAAATAATAGTTTTGCCCATTCCTAGTCAGGACTGAGCTTTTCCAAGAGCTAAGCAACAGAATGAGGTGTTCTCCATTTGCATGAGTGTCTTCACAGAAGAACATAGAGGTGCTTGCTAACAGAAGTTTTTGCTATCCCCTGCCAAGGCCTTATCGAAATACCTGTTCTTGTCCTTTCACAATGACTTGGTTACATACCTAAGCTGGAAACAAGGCATTGCTCTGTGTTTCTGACACATAAAAAATAAAATCAAATAGTATTTGATTTTTTTAATGTTGCTATTTGTCTATAAGAATATATTGCAATTTTAGATCTTTTCATGTTCCATTTCTTGAGCAAACAGAAATCATACCTTCAGCAGTCAGAAAAGGGGGGTGAAACTCAGTTGCCTTTTACTTACTGCCACAAATAAGAGTTGTTTTGAAGCCACTCCAGTCCCTCAAGAGACGATACGTGCAACACATTCACTGCACATGTTAGACCATTCCTTGCAAAAATTCCAGGAAAAAAAAACAAACAAACAAACCCTGGAACATCAACTAAGCTTTCAACTATCAAAATCTTGCCTTTGTTCTAAATTCCCCCCATCACAGTTGACGCTAATTAGCACCATGGCTGGCAGCTGTAGCTGAGAGGGCAAGAAACTAACTGGTCTTTAGAAGGAATTCTCCTGCTCCATCCTCAAAGAAAGCCCTTTAGGCCAGGGCTGAGACATGTTGACTTGATGGCAAAGGCAGTGTGGGTGTGCAGAAGGCTTGCACGACTGCCCTGAGAAGGGTACCTGCTTGGTGGGTAAATGAAAAATCTTCATTCCACTGCAATCCAACACCCCTCCCACCACCCCCAAATTTCAGTCATTTATTTCTTTAAGTGACAGGATGGGAGGGGGAAGCACTTATTAGAGGCTCATTAGGTGTCAGCAGTTATTCTGTGAAACTCAAAGCCCAGCTGGGGTTTGGCATTTGAGAGCAGCTAGAATTCACATAAAACACTTGTCGCCTTCAAAACAAACAAACGCTTCATCTGGCCATGAAAGGAAAATCCACTCTGGGGGCTTGTGAAGGGAGAAGAAAGGCAGAAAACATCACCCAGAGACAGCAGCCTCCCCATCAATCCCTACAGTGTGAACACAGCACCCCAGGGATAGCAAGGCAGTGGGTTTGGTAAGAACAGGGTGAAGTGGCTGGGCAGCTGGTCTTAGCTTCCCAAAGTAACAAACATGTCAAGGAGATCTTGCCCCTAATGTTCCCTCCACCTACAGAGTCATGCTTCTTGGGCCAGAAAGCAGGCTGAACAGCTAGTTTGCTAGTTTTCTTCTTTCTTTCTTTCTCTCCTTCTGCTTTGTTTTGTTTTGTTACTTGAGTGGGCAGGGAGGGGCTGTTTTAATTTTTAACTACATTTTGAGCAGCACATGAAAGGTGGACTTGGAAACCAATGGCCCCGAAAAGAGTCCTTGAACGGCAGGTAGTGCTGTCCAGGGCAGCAGATGGTCTGTACTCAAAACTAATATCTAAGCCTGGATGTGAAGAGTACATTCTGAGGGAATAAAGAGCTCCTTAAGGGTCTGCTCAGACCTAGGCTTCTCACTTGCTGACCAAGCAGCTCAATTCATCATCATCTGAGCCAGAGATTTCTGCAGTGCAACTTTAACCCTCAAGTAACTGAGCTCAAATCCCCAAAACCAGTTTGGTGAAGCCAACAGACAAGTAGAACTGCACAGACGGGGCTCAGTAGGGATCAGTGATTAAGATGCTGCACGGAACAGCCCAGCTTAGTAACATTAACTTATCATAGAAATAAGTGGTTGATGAAAGAGACATCTTGCAGAATCTCAGCAGCACTTAGATATCACAGTAATAGGCATGATATAAACCTCTAAGTGATAAATTAGATCAGATAGGCAAACCCAACATGTAATTACCAAAAAGTTGTCTGGGACAGAAAGGGGAGTTCATAAGGCTGTGTGCCAGGCACGTTTCACAGTGTTGTACTACATGGACAACATTATGAAATTAGGATAAGAGTGACAGTCTTGCCACAGCCTCCAGCGTGCTGAAGCATCTAACCTGCAAATACAGTAGTACACATCCTTTCCTTATTATCCCAATAAAATAATTCTAAATTGTCCAAAGAGAAGGAAACAGAATGTAAGGGAATGTCCTGACCTAAATTTTCAAATCAACTGTGGAGTGTCTTAAGAATGCATGCAAATATTACATTTCATTGCTAACCTGAACAATCAGGCATGCCATATACCTGCAGACATGTACACATACGTATAAGCAAAGTCAGAAAAGCTTTCTTAATTAAGACAGGGCAGACTTCTTTATATGATCATACATGTAAGGGTCAAATGTGTATGCATGTAGTAAGAAGACCAGGCTTAAACAACATGTGGGCAAGGACAGTATGGATAGTAAAAAACACCACACGTGCAGAGGATGGAGACAATGCAAGAGAAAGAATATACAAATGTGCATCATATGCTAGGTAATCTGCCATCAAAGGGAAGGAGCAATTCACTGTGGGAACAGAGGTTAGCTGCAACAGAATTAAATGTCACAGGCTTGTCCAGGTAATGATGCCTTCTCTTAAAGAATATAACCTGCCAAGCTGTGCAAAGGCACTTCTGAAGTCTCAGGGTGTTTGGTATTAACAGCTTGTGAACTGCTGTTACTTAGGTTTTGCTGAGTGCTTGCCTCAGCAAAAAGTGGAAAAATAAACCAGCCCAGGCATCTTACATATTGGTCACCCTGCAGTTTCAAGACCCACTGGGCGTTCTTCGATCAGAGTCTAGTCATTCAAACTCCCACTAGGAGCCCTGGAGGGTTGCAGAATCAGCAGAAGTAAGGATACTAGGGATCTCTAAAACCTCCTTTCTAATCATTCTCCAATCCATAGGAATGTTACTATGTGTCAGGGCAGGGCTCCTAAGAGCTAGAATTTCACCTTAACTTCCCCTTGCTCTGTCTGTAGCACGGCTGATCTTATCAAGAAAGGTAAGTCACTTTCATTTGGGGATAAATTTGGAGGTGTTGAGGGAGAGAAGCAGCCAACTTTTACCTTAAATATGAGATCCTACTTTGGATAGGAAGCTATTGGAATCAGAAGTCCAATACATTTGCAAAGTACAAAAGTGAGAGCTATTGTAGTGCAAAAAGTCAATCATATATACCTTTGATTTGCCTAAGTATATAAGCTATCCCATGCAGACAAAGGGCAAGATTGCCTATGCAAGGAGAAATGAAGTAAGAGCCTTCCAAAAGGCTTCCAGCAGACTGGCAAATTGCCTTAACCGTGGTATAATGCAGCCAGAAAAAAAGCGTTCTGCAGTATGTTAATGCACATCTTTAATGAAAGGTGTATTGCATTAGTTCCCTGAAACTAATTCTTAACAGAAGCTTTTCTCTCCTCCCAAGGAAAGCTAAGTTTTGTAACAGTCATTTGTGGCAGATGTTTGTCTAACCTGTCCTTACACTGACAGAGAGCCCACAGTCTCTGTGGGCAGTCTATTCCAGTACTTAACTATCCTTCCCATTAAAAAGGTGTTTTTTTTCCTAATGTATAACCTAAATCTCCTTTCTGCAATTTATACCAGGAGAGTATATTTCCTTATTCTTCTACATGTGCTCTTTTCAGTGTTATCAGGTCAGCAAGATATTTATAACACAGTGGAGTTGGTAGTCTCATTCAGTGGATAACTTGCACACTACACTGTGAAAAGCAACTGCCTGTTGAAACATCCAGCACTAGTCTCACCATTTACAAAATCCTTAAGCAGATGGGTAGTACGGTCAAGTACAAGCTACTCTTGTGAACTTCCAAAAATTGTTTGTTCCCACTAAAGACTGGCAAAAGTCAATCTCTGAACTTCTTTTAGCATACTAAGGCAGGACTTCAAACCATAAGAGCATCTGGAAAAACCTCGAAATAATCTCAATAGATGGAAAACCAACACCTTCTAGAAATTTGATTTTCAAGGAGTAGGCAACAGAATACAATTCTGAATAAAACCAATAATGTTCAGATACATTTCTTTGGCAAGATGCTCAGAGGCACTGCATTCATATTTAGGGTGAAGGTCCAGGGGAAAGCCTGAAACTTCAGGTGCCTATTTTTCAAGAGGCTGCAAGAGGAATACATCTGGACAAAGTATTTTGACGGTTTTTATTTCATTCAAACTCCCATTTGCACTGTGTCTTGCACCACTCTCTTTTCATTTAAAATCTTCTGTCAGCTTCTGCCACTCCTGGTATAGAAGAAATATAAAAGGAAGAAAAGGGATTTGGTTTCATTTACAAACTAAAAGAAAGACCATTCCAAACTCACTCAGGACTTGAACTGCTTTCTTAATTTCCCCAGAAGGTCAATGTTTTCTCCCTTATGTGTTTGGGTTGTTTTTTTTTCCCCAGAAGCTGAGGGGCTTGTTCATTTCAGTGGGGAAGCACTAAGGCAATAACACAGGTGATGGATTAGAAAGCAGAAATCTCCTATTCCACCAAGGACCAATGGAGTCTAATCTGCACTCTTATCCACTCCACACCGTAGCAAATGGAGATAACACTATGTTTTCACCTCTGGGCTGCACTGGATAGATAAACACAGAAAAGGCCTTTAGGTTCACAAATAGTATGGAAATAAAGAGACACGTGCGTCTAGAGCTAGGTGAGGGAACATACACAGCATGTACCTGTGAATGGTGTAATGTAAAAATTTCCCCTCTTTCATCTTTGCTGTCAGATAGTCACCTGGAAAAAGCTTATGTAACTTTTGCGCCTGATTTCAATACATGAAGATGGGAAGATCAAATATAGCAAAGGTAAATGTAGGATGTTGGGCAGTGGGCAGAAAATAGCAGTGTTATGGGTAATACAACTGATGGAAAAGCATACCTAACCCCTCTGGGAAGCAGGGAGAGTTCAGGGAGAAATAAGTCTTGTCAGTACTATTCATACAGATCCTGAATGAGGACATAGGAAAACCAGAACAGCTGGGCAGGACCTGAAAACATCTACTGTAGGAATAATAGAAAGACCGTAGAAATAGTCATTATAACTGGGACACTGCCAATGGAAGTATGCACTGCTCAAGATATATAAAAATAAAGGTAAACCTGGGGGATGGTGTTGTAACCTTTATGCTGCAGTAGATTGTGAAGAAATAAATAAATAAAGTGAAATCATTTGCGACTGAGATAGTTTTTGGAAGGCTGGTGCAAGATATTTCACCAGGACTGAACTACAGAGATCTATTGTTTCTCCACAGGCTTGGTTTTCAGTCTGGATGGAGATGTCATATTAAAGAGAAATTATATCAGGAACTAAGTAATTATGGGAGACTTTAGTTTTCTAGAGATAAGGTGGAGAACAAATGCAAATTTTAACATCAGCACCTTTGTGTCTTTTTTTCTAGATCTGATAGCTGACACATTTCTTCACCCCAAAATTACTCAACAGGCATCAGGTCATGCTATTTTACACTTGGTTTGGACAAAGCAGCAAGGAATCTTACCGAAAAGCTAGTTGTCAGAAATAACCTTGGATCGAGTGATTAGGGGAACAGAGAGCCTGCCTTAAAGGAGAAGATTAAAAAGCTTGTTTAACCTAGATAAATGAAAGCAAAGAGGGAATATGACTGCTCTGTATAAATAAAGGTGGGACAGATACACAACAGAGGGAGAAAAGGGGGTTTAAAGCTTAAGACCAATGTTGGTACAAGAACAACAGGTTGTGAGGAAATTTGTCTTGAACATATGGTAGATTTTAAGCATCAGAGGAGGGAAGTTCTGGAAGAGCTGCCCAAAAGGAGCTGTGGAAACAACTAAAATGGGGTTGAGAAGAAACACAACTGGTCCGTATAAAGCTATATGATGTTGCTTCCTTGAGTAGCAGGGATGGGACCAAATGAGCCCTTCCAGTCCAGTGTCTTAAATAAGCTGAAGCAAGAGGAGGAATTCCTCTGCGGAAAACCTTTTCTCCCTGACTTTTCAGCCTGCAAATGTCAAACCTCATATATATCACTATATCTCTGTTCCCCAGCTAACCCACATGATCACATATACTCTTGCTATTGATACTTCCACCTCCTAGGCTCATAATTCCCTCATTCAGCAGCAAAACCTTCTCCAGTGCCTTGAGAACAGAACATTCCTCTTAGCCTTCACCCAAGCTGGTAAAGTCATGACTCTCACACTTAAGATTGCTAACATCACAGCCATTACCAAATGTATAATTCCTGTGATGTTACAGGTCTGTATCCTCACATAGGCTGGTCTACAACAGATGTAGAAGAGATGCCATAGAGAGCAAAAATCTCCTGTTTACAGACACTCAAGGTGATTAATTAGCCACATCAGCCAAAGCAGACAAGAAATGGTTGTGAATGCTCCACATGCAAAATTAATTAACAGAGAAACAACACTCCTTCCTGAACCTCAAGTTCACCTTCCATAACCACCTGGGGAGGCTGCTTTCTTCACTGCACCTGCAGAAGTAGGAATTGCTTCTAATAGCCTTTCAATTAAACATGTAGGCTGCAGGAGATGGTGGAATTTTCTTCTCTCTATATTTATACAGCACCTAGCATATGCCAGAGAAAGGCTTGGCTTAGAATACAGACAGGGTGAAGTACTTGCTCTTGTTTACAACTCATTCTGGGAATAAAAGCTCTTTGCAGAAACACAGTCCCCCGGCTCACTGAGGTCTGGCATTTACACAGCTCTTGCCAGTTTTGCTGAAACATTTCTTTCCTAGTGCATTTAAATGCTTTTTGCAGTTGCTGAGGTCCTGTCCCCTGCCATGATTAGCCTGAGAAGGTTAATGAGATATACTTTGAGTGCTTCTGACTTCTGCAAAGCCTATGGAGCTCCACTGGTGTCACAGAAAGGTCAGAGCTGTGAGGATGCCAAAGTGTTTGCCTTGGTAAATCATTTCTCCAAACCAGAAGGTACCAAGAGTTCACTACAGGCATAAAACCAGCCAGGATCACCTGAGAGCTTCCTCTGGCAAAGGGTGTTCTTGGTAGTAGTGGTAACTTGGTAACCCAGGTAGTGGTCCACCCAAGCAAGGCTGGCTTATGCAGGAGCAGCATGGTTTCCAGGGGGACATACTTGCTCAAGGTCCTCAATGCTACCTGGTGTACACATAATCATGATTTATGCAAGTGCAGACTGCAATCAGCACAGGCATAATTAGGAGACATGAGGGGAGAGGTTAGAGGAAGCTTTTCATGGTAGTGTGGGCTGTGATCTGAGTAGTCTGGAGGATGTAACTCAGCAAAGCTATAGCTTCGAGGGGATGCAAATCAGGTGTTAGGATTTTGGAAGAATAAGAAAAAAATTTGTATCTTAACAAACACTGCAGCCTGACTGTACCATCCAACACAAGCCACCTCCAGCTAACAGGCAGTGACAGCACCTGACTCAGGCTCTTACTTCAATAATTTTACATCCTTAGAACCATTATGCCCTTCTGAAATGACTCTATGTGAAGAGAGGGGAGTTTAATACGATGTCCCAAACTCTAGCAACATTGGTCTAGTCTGATTCTGGTCTGGGAAATTAAGCTTAAAGATAGGAAGCTTATACTGCCTCATCATTGCTCATCTAAGGTGAAAGAAGATTTCACCCTGAGCATCTTTACTGCTGCCCTCTGCAGAGCCATGGGGCAGAGGAAAATAGGGCAAGGATACTGGTAAGACTGCATGTTTTCTGTCACAGGGGGTTTGGAAGTCACAAAGGTTTAAAGAAAAACCTATTATTATGTGCATAATAGGTATCTAAATGCTTTATGAAAGCATTTTGCAGTCTCTAGGAGTGCATCCGCATTGTGCAGGTGTGTGTCTGCATCTAGTACGTGTCCATGCATGTAATGCCCTATCTAATGATTTTTCCCTTTGGCTTTCTCTTTGGCTTTTGAGTGCTGGGTCTGGGTTTGCATTTTGCTGAGCTTTCATTTCTTTCACTCAGACTTTTTTTCCCCTTAAAACATGATACACAGAGGGAGAGATGCGCTTTGACAAGTCACACCGCAGCTTGGGAGATGGTTTAGATCTTTGCCTGATAAGTGGGTCCTGTACAAAACCTCTATGTGTGCTCCCCTGTGCAGTGACACCTACTCTTTACACAGAGCAAATAGCTTTCCCAGCACCTCTCAGGATCTGGGGCTGAAGAAAAATGCACAGCCAGAGGAAGGCCAAAAATGTTTCCTTGTGCTGAGGAAAACTAAACATTGAAGCAGGTCCCAGCAGGGTTAGGAGAGGAGGCGACATGAAGAGAGAGGGGGTGGGCTGCCTAAACCTTACTGATTTCTGAGCTGTGCAAGCAAGACCGAAGGTGCCACATTGAAAAGCATCTCTGAGAATATCAAAGAGATCCTTTAACTTTCACCGGGAGGTGTCGCAGTGGGTGAAACGCCTCCCCATCCTCAATACACCAGCCAGAGCCGCTGCCCTCTGCACAGCAGCCCCACATCGCCCCATGCAGAGATGCACACCTGCTGAGAGAGGCACGGCCCCATGCACGCTCCTACTCAGAGAGACACAGGGTGCTCAGCTCTTCTCTTTCTGGTGAAAAGGGGAGGAATGTGCCTCTGGAGGAGGAATTACTGCACATGTTGGGAGCAAGATTTCATGGAATGCAGTTACAGAGCTGCATGTCCCCGTTTGTTTTCTCTCCCACCACTAAGAGCGCTAGGCAGGCAATTGCAAGTGCTGTCTCCACTGGCCGCACGTCCTTTGTCTGGATCCTAGCCCTGTTTTCACACTGGTATAGCTACTGCCAGCCTCATCACCTCTACACCTTCTACACCTCTACAACCTCGCACATGTTGGAGGGCCACATACACTGCACTGCACAGAAGCTGTCCCAAGGTGCAGACAATTGAACCACTGCTCCAAGTTGTCACTGGATTTCCAAACTAGTAGAAACCCCAGCTCTGCTCTGCACCCTGGTTCTCTGCCAGATCTCTTCTCTAGCTTTGCAAAGGGGCCATATGGGAAGCAAAGATGTGGGATAGAGGCAACTAAGGACACCTTTGCTGCTTTCCCCCTACCCCATGTGTTGTTAAGGGGGCTGCTTTCTAGCATCCTTGCACCTTTTCAAATCCAAAGTCTTCCTTGCCTGTCTCTATGGAGAAGGCATGGAGATAAATTCATACTCTGACTCAGTTTCTCCCTCCCTCCTTCTTTATTTTATTCATTCAGATGCTCCCAACTAAACACAGGGAACAAGAGATGGAGTGGAAGCAGAGGCAGCTCCTGCCTCCCCTGTGTGAGCAGAAAGGGACGGTGGTCCCTCATGATCATCAGTACCCCAACTCCTGCCCACCTATGGTCCTCCCCCCCATCACTGGTATGCAACCATTGACACGGTCCCCACTGCACAGACCTGTCTCCTCACCACTGCCTCCATCATATCTTCAATTTGTTGTTCTGCTGCCACATTCCAGGATCAGCTGCAGGAATGAGATTGGTGCAAGCAGTGGAGAAACCTGCAGGGATGGGAAAGTAATTCATGGTTTGATTTCCACCCCATCTCAGCTCCCAGTAACTTAGAGCTGGGCTGGGTGCTTTGTCCTCATCCCAGCAGTGCCCAGATGATAACCTCACCTCTGTTCTGAAATGAAGTGCTGATCCAAACCACAGTGATGTCAGCGCTACGCATCTCCGCCAGCAGTGAGCACTGCCAGGGTACTTGTGTCTGTGCTGCTGCAGACCAACCCCTCCTATGGGAGAAGCTGCCAAGCTGGCCCGGGGCTCCCAGCTGGTGTGGGCTGTACTCCCCCACTGGAGACTCCTGCCTTAAGAGCTCATGCGTCAGCCTCTCTGGTGGATGAGGGCTCCAGAATGAGAGTCCACAAGCTGCAGGACCCCCACCTGACCGACTGCTACAGCTGAGTGCTGGGTTTTGCTTGAGAACTCATGGCACTCTGCCAGATTTGGGCAGAGCATTAGACAGGGCTCGCCAGCCCTACCCATAACCTACAGAGAAGACCTGACCCTTGGATGGAGCCCACTGGCAGGACAGCTGGTTAACTGCACATGTGCCATGATGGCTGGAGCCAGTGAGCACTTGGTGAGCAGCAGGGAATGGCTCTGCCAAAGATTTTGCTCCTTTCCCATCCCATACGCAAGTGTAGGCACACACTCAGAGGTACCCCCAGCAGCAGTTATCCTAAGATGATTGGGCTTAGAGTCCAGGTACAACTGCCAAGGTCCCAGCTGAGCCCATCTGGGCTGCAAGTTATCTCTATGCAAAAGGAGCATAATCAGACCTGAATCTGGATAGAGAGAGAGGTAACCTTGAAATCAACAATTTGGGAAGGAGAAAGGAAGCTATTTATTTGCCAGCCCCAGCTGGCAAAGAAGGGTTAAGCCAAGCACTGCTTTCTAGGGAGTATGGCGTTAAGGATATAAAATATTCCCCTTCTCTCAACCTGAGAGACCTCAGGTATACCTATTTTTCATAGAATCATAGAATTATAGAATGGTTGGAAAGGACCTTAAGATCATCAAGTTCCAACCCCCTTGCCATGGGCAGGGACACCTCACAGTAAACCGTGTCACCCAAGGCCCTGTCCAACCTGGCCTTGAACACACCAGAGCTGGAGCACTCACAACTTCCTTGGGCAACCCATTCCAGTGCCTCACCACCCTCACAGTAAAGAACTTGTTCTTTATATCCAATCTAAACTTTCCCTGTTTAAGTTTGAACCCATTACCCCTTGTGCTACCAGTACAGTCCCTGATGAAGAGATTTGTCTGTTATTTTGTTCCTAATCATGTCAACACAAAGCAGATCTTGTGTCATTCTCTTTCTGCAACCTGAAAGTAGAAGAACAGGCATGACAGAGGCAGTCTTAAAAACATAAGATGAAGCAAAGGCTGAGCAGGGTGCAAAAGTTCTTTCGTGATACATGTAAGTCCACATGTGGAATGACTTCTTGAAGTCTGGAATTAGCTGGATGACTTCATACACATTATTTAAATGTGTGTGTACTGTGTAGTTACCTCTATTATAAGGGGAGTAAGTAGTAAGACTAATTGAGTTCTCTGACATTTTCCATTCCAGCAGTCTTCAGGCTGGTTCCTTGAGAAAAGCCAACATCTCCATGTCTTGCAACAGACATTTGAAAGTCAGCAGGGTAAAAACCCTGAGGCTAAGGACATGATTTTACTTTGGCCCATCGAATTTCATTCACTTTTAACTGCATTATAACCTGTTAAATAATCATAATTTCTTTTCTGTCACTTTCTTGCAGAAATCATGGCAAAGAGCCCAAACAGCATCTGAGCATAAATGTTTTAAGAGCTAAGCCCATCAACCCAGTAAATCAGTGGAGACATCCCCACAGTCAGCACAAGGAACACCTCAGCTTTGGTAGAGCAAGGTAAAGCCAAAAGCCTGAGCAGGCTGCCCACAAAAGTGGACAACATATCCAGGTTCTTCTTTATCCTTTAAACGCACCCCAGTGTAAAAAGGTCACTTGCACTCCACATGTGGGATGCAGAAGAAAGGTAAGCCAGTTTGATCTGTCATTACTGCCTGTGGAACAAGTACAGGTTAGTCACTGGCTTGAGCAGTAAGACTCAGCGCTGAAGGTTCAGCATGCATGAGAATGAACAGTATATTTCTGCAGAAAAGATCTTGCATTTTCCCCTTAAAAGTAAAATAAAACACACACAGACACAAAAAAAACCATAAACCAAACTACACAAAAGGAACTTTATTGAGGTTGAAATATTAGGAAATGGCAGGTTTACTGTTTCCTTTTCAGCTTTTCTTCCATCCCACTTGTGTGTGGACATTCTGATTCAAGTTTTAATTAATGAGTACATGCAACTCTCTCCACAGGGTCCCTGCCTCAATCCTGTACTGTAAAGAAACTTGAAGGAACAGTATTAAGATACCCTGGGAAACAAGACTGGCATTTCCTAGCTTGACTTCAGAAGCTAAAAATGAAATCACTGTTCTTTTTTTTTCTGTTTGTAATTGCTTAGACAATTGTGCACGAGTTATTACAAAACCAATAAATGGGCCAAGAAAGTATCGGTGATGATGGAGAAAGAGCTATCCATAAATCACCATGCACTGGCAGAGGACAGAGGAATAAAAAAAGGGCAATGGACAGCAAACCAGTCAACCAACATAGAGATTATGCAATCCTATTTTATGATGAAAGAGGCAGCACTGACCTTGCCAAGGGGTTGAACAAGGCAAAGAAAGCAGAAGCCAAATTGGAAGGGAGCATTGAAGAGAGGTGGAAGAGGGTGAAGCTGGCAGGTACCTCATGGTCATGATGCCCAGAAGGTGAGAGGAAAGGAAGGCACTAATTGAGCAGATTATGCTGCAGGCAGATTTCTCACGTTGCAGCAATGTGCTTATAAGAGGCTAAGAGAGGGGACTGGGTATGGACAGGACCATGCCTGTCTAATCTGTGTAACCTTAGAGTAGAAGCACGAGGGTGGGGGTAGATGCCATGGGGACACCAAGTCAGTTGCAGTCCAGATGTCATCTAGCGGTGTTAGCCCAGCAGGGCTGACAGCCAAGGCAGTTTGCCAGGCTTTGCACCACACCATGCTGCTGCATCCCTGTGGTGCTGCTCTGCATGGCGTGGATTTACCATTGCAAGCCTAAGCCAGTACAGGCAATGTGTAGCTGGGTTTCACAGAGCACACTTGCCCTAAGCAGCTGCAGCAGCTGTGCAGAGTGCAGATGCTGTCTCCCCAAATGACCAGGAGTGAAGAGACACAAGTGCTGGCTGTAAATTTGTCCTGTGCTTACTCTGTGACCTCAAGCAAGCCACTGAAGCTTTCCAAAGCTCAGTTTTCCCTCTATAAAAGGCTCTTAATAATCCATCCCATGTTGCGAGAGGGATGAACAGGGACCTAACAGCCAGGAACAATGACAAAAGTATATTAAGGAGATGCCTGAGGTCACCCATCCCAGAAGAAATTGTGCAGCTCAGGGCTGCACCTACAAGGGCTACACCTCATGCCCCACATCAGAGGAAGGATCTTTGATGTAGAAGGGCAATGGCTCCTGCAGAGCAGCCGTGCGTGTCGGCAGTCAGCAATGGAAATCATGCTGATTAATGACAAAGAGGCACTACAGCAGGTCAGGAATGTAGATCGACAGCTGTGAAAGGAACAGCGGGATTTTATATGGTACTCGCTAAGGACTAGTTTGGGATCAGGAGATTAACTAAAGCTTGAGAGCACATTTTTGAGTCCTCTTCAGCTGCTCTGGAAGCTGAAGTGGCACAAGTGACCAGGCAGCTGTCTTTCCTGGCTCTCTGAAGATACATTCCCAGGGAGAGGGAGCACAGCGATGCTTGTGCTGGCACAGCGGCACTCAGCCCTGCCCCTTCCAGCCTCCAGGAAGCAGTCCCATCTCACTTCCCATGGTTAACATAAAACTCAGTCAGATGGGGCCCCAGGCCTCAGCTTCTCCTCCTGGCTCTGAAGCAGCTTTTCTGTCACCTGAGGGCCGCATGCAGTAAGTCTCCACACACATAGGTCAGATATGGGTGGGAGGGAGTCTGCAGCCTCAGAGGGTAGGATGCCTCCAAAGATGCTACGCAGTTACCACAGAGAGCTGTGGCTCACCAATGCAGTGCTCTCTTGCACAGAGATATGGGGACAACCTCTGAGACCTGGGCAGGAGAAACAGTCTTGGAGAAGGACTGGCTGATCAGCAGTCCTTAATGACAAACAGGCATTGTGGGGAGGTGGCCTGCCACATGTAAAGCAGCCCCACAAGCAGCCCAAGGCACGCACAAGTGCAAATTTACTTCAGTGCCAACTTTAGCCCTGCCTGCCTTTCTGCTGTGCCAAGAATATCCAGTAAGCCAGACCTTACCCTTCTTGCGACAGAAACGATCATGCTTAAGACTGAACATTTATCCCTTCCAGTCTACTGATTATTTCACCAGGGACCCTTAACGTTCCATTAATATCAGTCTTTGTGGAGCTAAATATATACACTAAGCACATATACAAATACATATAAATATGTCTCTATCTAGCAGAGAATCCAATTAAGTGAATATGTTACGCCTTAGCAATTAATGAATTCAACAAGCTGAGCTGCCTCTTGCATATGATTAAAGTTCAAGCAATATCAATCATAACAGCAAAAAGCTTCCAGATTTTCCTACATTCTACCTACAAGGAGATTCTTAACACTTAAATCATTGGGCAAATTCAAATGTGCTTGTAAACCTCAGGAAACTCATCTTCCCAATGACACACAATCTGTCCTTCAGCTCATGGTAGCCTGTTCTTACACGCAGTATCTCAGACCACTCCAGCATTCTTATATATCTTTCTGCAGCATTTTCTGGATGGCAGGTCTGTAAAAATGCTGGTGTCTTATGGGTCAAAAGAAAGCAAATTCGTTGACTGAATAGAGCTTGCTCTGTAATCATTTGGCTGGTGCAAATGCATTCTTTCTCTTTGTGTTCAGTTGCCAATTTTTTGTTTGTGTTTATATGTGTGCGTGTTTGTGTGCACATGTGTGCGTGCATGTGTTCTTTTATACATTCATCTTTTTCCAGGACAAGGCTTTTTCATGCAGTTTCTGCCTCTCAGCAATAGACAATACAGAGCCCTCTAGGGACTGCTTGGTAATCCTTCTCTCACAGTATCCCTCCTTTGCATTCATTAGACATTCCCCAAGGGGTAAGTTCTGCATAAAATAATATTTAAAGCCACTAAAGCACAGAGATGCAGAAAAGCACACGAGGGACTTGGCTGCAGTACTCAGGGCACAGAGGGAAAAGAACAGAGGCATGGCTTGGAGGGTTGGAAGAAGACAAATGACCAGAGTTTGAACTGGAAACACAACCATCCCCTTCTCTTCCCTGACCCAGGCAGCACAGTAGGTTGGTTTTCACACTGAGACAAGAGCTGATATAATACAGATCCGTGTTAGAACAGCTGCACAAATCCCCAAACCAAGAATGCGCCTTGCTGGGAGGCTAGAGGAGGTAACAGCCTTTAAAAGAGACACACCAAAGACACAGCTAAACAAATATACTTCTAATACTGAGTCTTTTTCATTTTAGCTGCTCCATTGTTCTCCCAGTTTGTTGTCACACTCCAGAAAAAGGCCTAGAACACTTAGGTGCAGGTTGGAGGCTCCTTCCTGGGGACTGCTTGCAGACAGAGGCCAGGCCTCAGCTCCGGTCCTGGTTGCTCCTTTGCCCCCCAAGCCGGGTAGCAGGAGGGTCAGCTGACCACCCTCCAAAACTCTGCAGCTACTCCTCTACCCCGATCCCTGCTACGTGGCTTGGAAGAGGCTGTTACCATACTGACAGCTCTATGTGGCTTGGAAAAGGCTGTTACCATACTGACAGCTTCTTTCAGGCTCAGCAGCTTGTGGATCCTGTACCCATGCAGAATTATTTGTGTCTACACCCACAGAACTACAGATTTCTCAAGTCTGTATGAGATATCAAAGAATAAAGTTTGAATCTTTTCTAGACTGCTTGAGAAACACTGGTTTGAATGTGGGTATTATAGGGAATAGGGTATAAAATCAGCCACTTATGTCACCCATGTAAGATGGTAGTTTGAGGGGTGATAGCCATATAAAATATGTCATGCTCCAGGAAAACCACATGCTATTTGTATGTTTTCCAACATATCCAGAAAAGCTAAACAGTCCTCAAAATATCCAGTCAAGAGTCAGTTTCTTACAGAGCTATGGAAGCACACTCTACCATACATAAAGAGCCCACAGTGGGCATCGGCAGATTTGAAGAACCACTTGTATGGTCAGAGTAGGACATTTTTTGTGCACTTGCATGCAATGATGCTTCACAGAGATTTGGAGATCTTTCTTTCAGAAGTATGTCCCAGATTTTTCACTTCCTCAGAAAGCTAAAAGTTCAAAGAAGTCCCCCCTTTTAGTTTCACTAGTTTTATTTTCTCCTCTATGTACAAAGATACTGGCTGCTATTTGAGTTGTGGTAGGAAGCAAACCGTCAATGAGAATTTTGGGTTCAAAGTGAATGAAACCAGCCAAAGCCCCCTCTGCTTCAGCAATTTCTGCAGCTTTTTTTATGCCTCTGTAGAGTGTTTTTACCACCATTTTAACCTGCTCTACATCAGTGTCCTTTAGAGAAGGGAGAAACTTTGGGGAAAATGCTCCTTACTGATAGAGAGAAAATAATGTCTACATACAGACATCAAAAAAACAGCCTTTGCATATATGCGAACAAGTGTGCTGAACAGGAACGAGAGAGGGGATGGTTTCTTACCTGAGCCTTGTGAAACAAGCATAAAGAAATGCGTTTCCTCCCTAGGCAGCCTTCTTGCATTACAGGGAGAAGCACCCTGTCTCTCAGAAATTTGAAGAGGGAGAAGAGCCAGCAGTATCCAGTAGAGAAATAGATGGAGGTGCCCTGTCAGCATGGTGTGTACCACTGAACATGAGAGACCAGCCCATTCCATCCATCCATCCATTCTCACTTCTTTCTAAGCAGAGTGGAAAACGAAAACACCCTGCCCACAAATAGTCATCCAGATGTCAAAGCATAACAGCATTTGCGCAGTTGGGATCCCTTGGGATTTTTCACCCCACACAGCAGTCACAGCTGATGATTCCTCAAAGTGGCTGCTGCATTGTCAGGCTCCTTGCAGTTTGCTTTCTCTGTGGCACCAAGCCCTTTCCACCCATCACCTTCTCCCTGTCTGTGATTACCACTACCTGTCAGCACTGCGGTAAATATGTGTATATTTCCGGGTCTCTCACTTCTCACTTTACAGAACTCTCTCTCCTAAAAAATGCAGACTTTCCAATCAGAGCAGATACTAACATAGAGAACAAACAGGAATTTTTTGACAGGCTCCCCTGCTCCACTATGCACAAAATTACCTGACTCTAAGAACAATGTTTCTGCTTCCTGCAGAAGGTTATTGCACTTCTGTAACTGTGATATTGTAAAGCTGTTGTCATAGGTGCCCATGATCTTACAGGTTAAGAAATAGTCAGGTCTCATATGAGAGCTGCACAAAATATCTCCAAAAACCAGAAATCCGATGACACACAGCAAGCAGTGCAGCAAGACTGAGTAAAGGAGAGCTCTGTGCTCCAATTCCTGGGTGTAGGAAAGCAAATCCTGCTGCTGGACAGATTGACTTTTTATAACGGCAATACAGCAAGATCTGAGGTATGGGATTAGGACTGTTGACCTTCACAGACTGTCATGGTATTGCTCTCTCCCTTACTCTAACATCTTTTCCTTTTGGCTGTTACAAATGCCTCTCAGCCCCCCACTCTTCTGCAGATCCATTCATAAGGCTCTTTCAGAAAACATTTGCCTGATATGATTTTCTCCTCTTTCTTTTCAGTCTTCCTTTGCCTTCCTTTTCAGCTGCATCAAGTGCCTCTTTTCCAAGCCACTTGATGCCTTTATCCCTCAGTCAGTAGCAAGATATGAATGGTGGTGACCTGCTCCACTTTCTTCAGCAGTTTTTCCAAGACCCATGTTGCTTGCTTCAATTTTGCTGCCTTTTTGAGGGAGGTGCAATGAATACCAGTGAAGTTATGTCATTGCTTTTCTCCATACCTTACCCTAAGTCTTTCTTTTGCCCAGATAGCTGAAGATAATTTACAACAGTTAGGCTGCTGTCATGCTTATAGTCCACAAAACTTACAAATGTTCACCCATTTTCCCCTCCTAATTCTCTAGCAGATCAATGCAAAAATGTTCACTGCTATCAGTGGGTAAAATATGCCACCTCTTTACAGACTTTCCCTAAAGTATGCACATTAAGAAAATCCTGGATATTAACTACTGTTCTTAGCTTGCCTTCATTCCCCGTGCATTGGCTCTCTCTTCTAACTACATGACCATGTTTTCTCAGCTGATATTTACACAGTAAGTATTTAGTGGCTATGGCTATCATCTTGGTCTCTCTGTGCAGCTCCCAGCAAGACAGGCAACGGTTAATGACAGGCCTTTTCAGAGACTACAGTAATACAAATAATCAAATCACCATAAGCTTGTTCTGCACAGTTCATGAATCAAACTAACCAGGACTGGGGTTTTTTTCTGCAAGACAGAGAATGATAGCTGTATTGCAACCGGAGTGCTATTCATTACAGTCTTTGTCTCTCTAATTACTCCTCCATTTTCACCTATTCCCTAAACTGCCAGTTAGAATGGCTTTGCACTGAGGAACAGCTGCCACATCTCAGCCCAAGGAGGTACGGCTGCATCTCTACAGAGAGCAAAGAGATCGCTGTGAACACAGCTCATTCACAGAAAGTTCAGGGACCCCTTAGGCTAAGTGAAAATAGGTCTTCAGCGTCACAGTTTTGCCTGTCTCACCACCACAAGATCATAGAGACGTCGGAAGTCTGTCTTGAATTTATAGAAGTAATTTAGATATATTTAATCACAAATGAAAAAATGGCAGAAAGTCAAGAAATGGATTGCTATTTTCTTCCATTTGTGCCTCAAAAGTGTCTCCTTCCCCCTGTCCCAGCACAAAAAACACCCTTTTAGACTCTAGCTGCTCACTTGACAGACTCAGATTAAACTCCCAGATAATAACCTTGCAAGGCAGAGCCAAACTTGCAGCAGTACAGGGTGTTCTCATCATTGGCTCCCAAAAATAGTTCCTTGCCAGTAAGAGTCAATCAGTTCAGGCTTTGCCAACATGCACTTCTACTGTCCCTCACCATCCCAGGTGCTGCTGACACAACTGTCCCCTCCAGAAGGGTTGTGAGTCTCTAAATACAGACAGGAGTTGTGTATTAGTTGATTAAAATATCTCAGGTTTGTAACATTAATGTAAACCAGGCGTCCATGAGTCATCCCTGTCTCTACTCCCTTGTACAAGGGAAATATGGGAGTCCTGGACTGCAATAACTGTGAAACAGGATTTGTGGACTTCAGTCTATGTCTTCCAAAACTACGTAAGACCTACTGGCAATGATCAGCCTGGGATAGCTATTTTAGCTTTGTCTCAACAACACCAGCTTCAAAGACTCCACACAACTGGCTGTAAAGTGGGAGCAGAGGGTGGGGAACATGCAGCTTAAGGGAGTGTGCCATTGCAGACAAGCAGATCTGAAGGGATTGGAATGAAGACAACAGGGAGAAGAAAACAGGTCCCAGGACAGAAGCAAACAGAAAAGAGGGCTCTTAACATGCAAGGATGGAGCACAGCACTGTCAACAAGCCAAACCAAGCCTAAGAATGGGTCATTTCTGGGACAGAAACCAGTTCATTTTGCCTTAGTACTGTTCATTTTCATATCTACATTGCAAAAATTTACCCCTGACGTCAAGCAGTGATCCTACCAAGAAGTCTATGGAATTGCAGCCACTTATGCCAGAGGTGAATTTGGCTCCCAAAAGACTTTTCTATGCAATGACTTAGATAATGATCCTTCAAAGCTTACGTTGTAGCCATAGCATGAGGAGGGAGTAAAAGGGCCAAAAGAGGCTGCAACAGAGTTGTCATCTCTCCTACTCATGTCTAGAGCTCAGCTAACCCAGGATGGCATGAAATAAGGGCAAAAAACACTGGAAGTTAATGAGCTCCCCTGGAGCCCATTCTAAAAGTGCGAAACCATACAGATGTGTTAATACAGGCGCCTTCATGCAAACTGCATCCCAGAATATTTTGCAAAGTTAAATACAAGACAGCAAATGGCATGCAGCATAAAGAATAGCTGGTGCACCGAGCAATCAAGAGGCAGTGCAAATGGCCATATAATTTTGCCTTTTAAAAGCAACTGCATAAAAGCTCATTCATCCATAAAAATGCTGTGTTTCTGTTTTCTGCCTTCCTAGAAGCTTTCTTGCCTGCCCCCTTTGTCACCAACTACAGACTTCAGATCTTCTCAAAAGAGTACGAACAAACCCCTGTCCTTCCATGCCCAAATATTGCCTCCACATTTCAAGGCTGTTTTATATAGCTCCTAAGTATTATCAGACAGGGCTAGTAAAAGACTTTGCAAGGCCTCAGACCCATAGTGTATTTTTAAAGTACTGCATGTGACAGCAGCATATGAATACACACAACAAAAAAACCAAACCAAACCAAACCAAACCAAACCTAACCAAAAAAATATCAAGACAGCATGTACTAAATGCATTTGGAATTTGAAAATTAGGAATGAATGGGATACAGTTTCAGGTTTGGAAGGATAAATTTGTTTCCCAGTTCCTTTGCAAAGCCAGAATTTGGCACTCTGGCATCCTATGAAATCTAAACATCCTTTTGAACACCATGAGATTCAGCCTTCAAACTCTCTTTAGCCATAATGTCTGCAAGAATTGTCAGCCTAGCTTACAACAAGCTAGTCAGAGAGCAAGTTACAAGCATCATTTGTTATGCTGTTATATGGTTTTTCACTTCCTTATTGCCCCTAAGATCTCCCATTCTCTCCATACGCATGTTTAGTTTTTCTTCGTGTAGTGTGCAACATTTCCTTTAAATACTATGAGAAACTGACCTCTTGGAAACTATTTTTGCAGTGCCTAACACAAGACATCATAATACTAACATGAAAGATGAGAGTTGAGATCTGGAAGTGCAAGGGAATTACAGTAGCCCAAATCGAAGAGCATAGAAGACATGTACAAGAAGTCCAAGAAACTGGAAGTATCACAGCCAGACAAGCTAAATCACTGTGGATGCATACTGGTGATAGAGAGATAGATAGATAGATAGATAGATAGATAGATAGACACATACATGCATTCAGAAGATGCAGATGAAAGAAAAAGGGAAGGTTAATGATAAGGGCAAGTGAGTCAATAAAGGGGAAAGTCCAACTTTAAGAAAGAAATAGAGAATTAACACAAAGCCTTTATCCCTCTTGCACGGTTACAGATGGTATGCAGAAGATGATCTGGTAACCTTTGAATCTCACCTTGATGACCTCAGCTGGCACACAGCACACTTTGTGAGTGGTTCTAACAACTCTTGGGCCCAAGTGCCCTCTTGGCCTAGATGCACATACTTGTTTCAAGTGAGAGAGATTCCTCGTGAGCCCTGCTCAGTTGCCTCTTCCCCCTTGTTTCCTTTTGACAGCCTCCGGTGCCACTGTGTTGACCATGGTACAAAGGAACTGTTCAAACAAACAGGAACCACCTGAACTTCCAGCCACACAAACCCCTTCATAGAAATGCTCCATCCGTTAGGGACCAGGGAAGAGCACTGACACAGCCACTGCTGCTGTCACTTGGTGCTGTCAAAGTAATTCATGAAAATGGGGAAGCTCTGGGATTCAGAGTTCATCGCCTGTTGTCCAGTCTCTCCCTTTTTCTCCCCAGTCCTTTCAATTTATAACTAAACAATCCCAATTCATTCTATCACTCCTTGTATGTCTTATTTTCTACACCCCTGGTTATTTTCACTTCTTCCCCTGGGCTCGTTACAGTTTGTCCAGATACCCCTTGAAGAGCTATCCACAGAACGGCACAGTTCTTCTGTCTTGACACCACCCAGCAGAGCACAAAGATTACATCATGCACCTTGCAGGCTGAACTCCTATTTATACATCCAAATACAGCATTTGCCTCTTTCTCAACAACACACAATCATGTTCAGCTTGTGATCCTCTTTTATCCTACTCTCAATCCTCTTCTACAGAACTGTGATCTAGTTGATCTTTCTCTGCACTGTATTTATGTAGTCCATTATTCCTGCCAAGGTACAATAGTTTGCTCTTGTCTCTACTGAATTATATCCCACTTTTTCAAAGTGTATCTCCGATTTGCCAAGATCATTATGAATTCTAACCTTGTTCTCTAACAAATTCACAGTTGTCGCCCCCCAGCTTGCTGTCATCTTTAAATTTGATATGCAAATTCTCCATTAATCACCAAAGCTGTGAAAGAAAACACTGAACTGAAGTGAGCACAGGACAGACCCTCACAGAACCCTAGTCCGCACTCCCTTCCATTTTGATATTCTCACTCATTTTGTATGCATTTGTTATAAGCTTTCCTTGAGACTTGGTTCCTCTAGATTGCTAACAAACCATGATGAGAGAGATGGTAAAAACATTCCTGGAGTCAAAGCAGATGACACCTTCAGTTTCACTTCTGTCCACAACTGCCTGTTACCCTCTCACACAAAGATATTAGATTGGTCTGACATGTGTTGCTCTCAACAGATCTTTGCGGACCTTCACATATCTCCTTGTTATTGCTCAGGCTCTGACAAAGAGATTGGTTGATAATTCATTTAACATTTTTTCTGAGAATCAGGGTTAAGCAATAGTGATTCCATAAATCTACAGTTCCCAAGCTCCTTTCCCCTCTGCCCCGATCCTGGCATTTTTAAAGACAGGCATTCATGTTTCTCCAATATCTGGCAGATACTACCTGGGTCAACTTTACAGGTGCAGATTCAATGAAGTACATTCACAGAACACCCTTTCTGTAAATTCCTTTTAGAAAAAGGAGAAGGTTGGGTATGTAATGTGTTGCTGCAACAGGAGAAAGGAGGTTGCTACCTTGTCTTGGGAAACAAGCACCCCTGTCCTTCTGCAAGTCCCACTTGTCACACTGACAGCAAAATATAGGCTGGTATTAACATGCACCAGACCTCCTGTCCTACAGCCCTGGCCTGTGGCACATCTCGCCATTACAGCCCTTGACAGCAGCAAGCATCTCAGCCAGTGCACCTTAGACCCCATCTGTAGCACTTTAACTATTTTAGCCCTTTCTTCCACTCCACACCTAGTTTTGTCCATATGCCTCTGTCCTGCTCAGCAGCATCCTCAGCTACTAAGTCCTGCTTACCTTATCTCACCCATCTGCTCAGCAGGGACTGATAAGCTGATAGCTTGCACCTTCCCTGGCATGACAATTCTCACCCAATGTCTTGTTTTCTGCTGGGATAGAGTTATTTTTCTTCCTAGTAGCTGGTACAATGCTGTGTTTTGGATTTAGCATGAGAATAACATTGATAACATTGAGATTTTAGTTGTTGCGGAGTAGTGCTTACCCTAAGAAAAGGACTCTTCTCTTTCCCTTGCCCTGCCAGTGAAGAGGGGCACAAGAAGCCAGGAGGGAGGAGAGCCAAGACAGCTGACGCAAACTAGCCAAAAGAATATTCCATACCAGAGAACATCATGCTCAGTACAGAAACTGGGGGGGAATTAGCAGGAAGGGCTGATTGCTGCTAGTTGGGCATTGGTCAGCATGTGGTAAGCAGTTGCACTGTGTGTGTCTTGCTTTTCTTGAGTTTTATTTCTCTTTCTCTTTTTATTATCTCCCTTTTCATTATTATTATTTATTTTATTTCAAATATTAAACTGTTTTCATCTCAACCCACAGGTTTACCTTTTTCCAATTCTGTTCCTTATCCCACTGGAGGAGGGAAGGAGGTAGGGAGAGTGAGAGACTGGGCTGCATGGTACTTAGTTGCTGGCTGGGGTTAAACCACATCATCTCCTCTTCCTCTTCCAGCTTCTCTGAGACATTTCAACCCTGACTTCTCACTCCCTCCTGCACTCATAGGTGTGTTGATGCATCTTCCACCTCGATAAGAGCAGTTAATCCCATTGTGCAATGTTTCAGGATGCCAATCCAGGCCACAGAAACTCAGGAGATTACCTGAGACCTGCTGCACTTGTTTCACTTGTAGCAGAGGACAGACTGGACAGCAGCGGTCAGGAAGAAACCCACTGGAGAAGCAAGTCTGAACTGTGCTCTGGTGTGCCAAGTGGAAGTCAAGAGCTGTGTGCTAGGAGCAGGCAGAAGCTCTAGGCTGGAAGAAGTCAAGTAGCTGAGATCATCAGAGAAAGAAGGTTCCTCTACAGCTACTGACAACAATTAGCTGGTATCCTGGGGAAACGGTGCAGTTCCAGGGATGAGCTCTGATGGGCAAAATAGCTTTTCCATGTACTAAATACCATGTGCACTCTTCAGTGGAGACAAGGACCCAGGTGTTCATCAATTATTGAGCTTGCTTGAAAAGGCATTTAGGAGAGTGCACAAGAGGCCAGTCTGCAGCTCTACCTCAGTCCCAGCTGGGCTGATCTCAGAAACCCAGCCAGTGAAAAGGGAAAAGAAGGAGGAAAAAAAAGAGAGCAGGAAGTAAGTAGAGAGAGAAGAAGGGGAAGAATCTAGTAGAACCTTCCCCTTGCCAAAGGAAATCATGCATAGCACAGGAAATGCCTCCTTGCTGCTTTGTAGTACCATTCCTGTAGTATCACCCTCTCTCTTCCTACTTTCTGGGATGAAAACAGAAAATTGTTTTTTACTCATGGTGCAGCACACACACTCTGAGGCCAGCTTCTGTACTGCAGAGAAGACCTTGGACTGGAGTCAGGTCAAGGCAAGAACGCACTATTGCCCCAGCAGTCACCACATCCTAACCACTCTACTGCCCCAGACCTCAATGGACTTTACAGCTTTATTGAGAGCTGCCATGTATACCCAGTTAAATGGACTGCACCATCCTAGGTTCTTCTGTGTCAAATCACATTTAGGGAAAAACACAACTGTTATTCCAGATCATCTGCCAACATTCAAACACGCACACTATCAACACACATCTTCACATGGATTTGCAACAGAAGACTGTATCCTAACAAGAACAAGCCCATGTATTTGCTACAATTCGCTATGCATATTGGCCGTAGCCAGCATTTAATCTCCATTACTGCTCTGGAGATGAAGCACAACTCTCCAGAAAATCAGGTATCTAGGTGCAGCTCTCTCAGGAGAACCAGAGCTGATGTGCATTCAAAATGAGAAAATGAGAAGAAATCTCAAGGAACAGCTGCAATCTTAAGGAACATCCACTCGCAATCACTCAGAACTTTTCTATTTGTGAACTAGATTTTCTCAGATGTAAAAAGTCACTTATGCCATTGAGCAAGCATGAAGATTAAATGTAACCAAACACAGAATTATTCTAGCACTAAAAAGTGTGTATTTTTGTTAAAGATAAGTAAGTTTTTTACTTCATAACAATATAACTTGAAAAATGCTCAGTAAGATCAATTTCTAAGAGCTTTTTTTATTCAAGATTTTTGTTGTAATTTTGAGCTGTTAAAGAAACTTTCTGCCCAGCACATACCAAAATAAAAGTGTTGTCGATCATCACAATCCCCAAAAGGGAGAGCTTTCTAAACTACAAGCTTGTGGAGGACTGTATACAATTGCAGCAGACAATATGAGAAGCCTGGAGACTCAAATTGTTTACAATCCAGGAAAGAAAGGAAGTCTTATTTTTTTTAAATCCAGAGCCTTTAAAAAGTAGCCACAAGTTTCTTTTTTTCATTAGTTTGTTTGGTTTTTTTTCATTTAGGATCATATGCACACACTTTTGGGACCTAGGATATACTTTTCCACACGCTAGAGCATCCGGTTATGGAACTTGCTGTCATAGCACACCAGTGGGGGACATGGCTTGATGCTAGCTAATGAGGAAAGGACTGAGCATTCCCAGGATCAGGATCCATTCCTAAAATTGTAATGGCAATGATTAGAAAAAAGCAAAGAGACTTGGAGTTATGAAAGTGGTAAAATCTCTTGTGATACAGGTTATAAATCAAGACTGAAAAAAGTGAAGGTGGCATTAGGCAGTTCACACATGTGCATAGAGAAAGAGGCAGTGCTCCACACACTGCCAGGACCAGTACCTCTAACTCACACATAGAAATACATGCACTTCCACATGCACCCTGTTGAGCACAAGTTCCTATATGCACATCTACAGCTTTCTGCAGACACCAAACACAACTCATCTGTCCCTCACACAGAATAGCATGTGCAAAGTTTTTTCTGCTCTGCAGTTACCTCACTGAAATGTGCATCTCCTGGAAACACTGGGGAAACAGGTCTAGATTCCCACCCAGTACCAACCACTACCTGCTCACAACCATGTTGATGTTTGTTTCTGGGCTTACATTTGTTGTATTGGGTGCAGCAGCAGGCAAAAGCCAGAGGCTAGCCTGGATGGGTAGAAATGTCAAGTAGGACACAAGACTGCTGCATTAGACTTTCCAACCTGATGCCAACCCAACATTTTCATTGCCCAAGATCTTTGGTTATTGAACAGGTAGCAGTCAAACAAGATGGGAAAAAAATATCACCCCAGAACTAAAAACTTTGGCTATTTTCCCTAAAGACATAATACCGATAGGGAGGCTAGCACCTATAATTATGTTTAAGCCATTCCACAAGTAAGTCTGCCTCTGCTGACTGTCCTGGCCTAAGGGGAAGCTCTGAAAGAACAAAGCTTTCAACATAGAATTCTGCCAGAAAAGTGTCTGTCTCTGGCACAGAGTTTTCTTTATTTTCCTGGGCGCCAGGGGACCACACACCTAAAAATATCCAAGGGATAAGGTCTTGTCTTCTGAGTCCAAATCACTGGGCACCTAAATAACTCCAGCAGAATTTTTAACTGTTTTCAGTATCTGTAGAGGAGCCTGGATTAACAACCTGGAGATCAAATTCACTTTGCTCTCCAGAAAGCATAAGCAAAAGCAGTCCTACCTTGTTACTTGAGAAAATAGGACATTATGTCTTCAACCACTCTGAAGTCTCCACCACTATTAGACTACAACGAACTCATAACCTGCTGAGGGGATGCTAAACTCCTAGCCATGGTCAGAAAAGCCCGTAGCATAGGGAAGAGGTTTCTTAGCAGCTGCAGAGAAAAAACAGTTTCTGATCACTAGTGAAATCCCCCTGATCTGTGTTCACCACAAAGTTAAGTGGCAGAGATGTTGGACTGAAGGAGATCTTTGGGATTTAACATGTTCTTTCAAAAAAGTACTTCACTCCATCACCTCTTTCTCTGGCCACAGCTTAGTTTCCTCTGCCATTTCTCCAAGCACCTCTTTCTCAGCTAGGAAAGCTGGCTTCTGGGCCACATGTGAAGGGGAGGGAATGGAAATTGTCACAAGGACAGCTTCACCTTTCCTTTCTCAGCTTCTCATGGGGAGTTTGTATACGTATTAAAGATGAAGGAGGAGTCAATTGGTCTATACCACATGCCATCACAGATTGCAGGGATACTACCAGAAGGACCTAGAGCAATCAAGCATTGCCTTTGCAAAGGCAGCTGCACTTTAAATTTTTCATTGAAAACTGCTGCTGCAAAACATTGTAATAAGCAAAGAACACTTGCCCAAGGACACGGGTCAGAAGATCATTGATACTTAGCATTGCTTCAGGACAGAGAATTACAAAATGTCAAGACTTCCCTTTTCTCAAATAAATAAATTTGCTAGGAATGGGGGTATGGAGGAAATTTTCCTTCTTTAACAATAATCCTCAACTGATTTATCCCAGAAATATGTCCCTTTGCAAATTATATTGTCACAAGACAGGATGGAAATCAAAGTAAATAAAGCTTTGTCTCTTTCAGATGGATTTAGAAAATGGACCAATAAAGAAAGAAAGACTTAGTGAACTGCATCAAAAGAGTTTAGGCATTTCCTCTGGATGTGGCAGACTGGAAGAGGTAAGGGTAATCATTATGAGCTTTGGTCCAAAATCTTCTTCCATAGCAATGGTTACACAACTGCAGGTATCTCCAAATAACCATGATAGAAATGAGAAGGAAAGCAGTGTCTCCATAACACAAAGCACCCCTTTCAACAATAAGTGCTGATAAAAGTGGTCTGTGTAAATGAATTCATCCGCAAGTCAGAAGTGCAGAAGTGCAGGTGCATTAGCAGAAAGAGGAAACTTGACCTCATGTACTACTGCTGCAGCACAAGGGCTTGAGAAGCAACTCAACCCTTTCAACCAAGTCCCATTTCCTGGGATTCTCCTAGAATGAGCTGTCCACAGCCCACCAGTCATCTTGCTTAAGGAAATTAAAGGCATTGTCCTAACCAAGATGAAGGCCACTTTTTCTGATTGATCCCGCCTCTTTTGACTACTTGATTAAATAAGGAGTTAATAAATACCTCAGCTTTGATCTGTCACTTCTTATTTTCCACATTTCACTGTTCCCTACTTCGCTGAATTCCCTTCAGTTGAAGTGTGCCTCCCCTGTTCACTGCTCAGCCTCCCATTCCTTACCATCTCTGGCATTCTCTGTGTGTAAGAGAGAGATTGTGTGAGAACACTTTCTCCAGAAGAGAAGACAGAGAAGGAAGGACAAATAGTTTACTAGCCAACAAGGAGGTTCCAAACACCATAGATGTAAGATCTTCCAAACCTCATAAGATCACAGGTTCTATTTATTTCCCATTCTGTATTGTATATTATTTCAATCTCTCCAAGTGCAATAGTAATAAAATTGAAAAACATCCATGGAAACACTTTCAATTAACACGAGGTCAGAAAACGACATTAGAGACCTCCACAGCCCATAAAGAAGAAATACACTCAACACCTCCCTATGCTACCATTCTCCTCAAAATCAGCCTCAACAAACAAGCAGACAGTGCAACTTGTCTTAAAGGTCAGCAAACTTTGCATTTTCCCAAGGGCATGGAATAAAGTATCACTATTTAGTACCCATTGCCAGTATCACACCCATGGTAAAGCTACATGTACAAATCTACGGAGTATTAGCTCAGCCTAGATAATTTCAATCCAGGCTGAAGCATAAAGCTACAAAATGCTCAGGATGCAAAACTACAGAGGTCTATGGAGAACAAATTCAGTACCCTTCAGATACACCAGAAACACAAAAGAAGTTAGGCCCACAACTGAAAAAGCGATGCACTTATGGTCACTGCATAAGCATTATGCCATTAAATGGCTTAACCTCACTATGACTTCAGCACAGGCTCCTGCACAGTGCTCTGTGGCACCAGTAGTAAGGGAAATAATGACTGCAGCAAAGGCACAAAACACAGCAAGTAAAATCAAAACAAAGATGTTTATAAACAGCTATTTTACAAACATCTGGCACAAGGGTGCCATTTCTTGTCCACATGTCCAACACAAAATAGATATGATACCCTGGTACCTGGAATTCAGCCATCCAGGCTCCTTTCAAAGGCAAATCAGAACATTATCTGGTGTTTTTCTGAGCCTTTCTGTCTTCTTCCAGCTAAGTCTCAGCATCCAAACCTACCAAAGATCCCACACACACTCACATGGAGGTCTTATCCTCCAGACCAACAGCCCACATCTAGGTAAGCAATTACCTCAATCTACCCTGTAGCTGAAGGGAGCAGAATGGAGGTGTTAATAGGTGTCTGAGTCAGCAACTGAATCCTGATTATTACAACTGTCACAGCTTCCCTGTTCCCAAACCTGGGCTGAAACAGATGAAGAAAATTAGAGGTCTTCAGATCTGCTTCTGCACGGGCAACTTAGCAACCACCTTCCCCTGCAAGGAAGCCTTCTGGCAGGCAGACATAAAAGGAAAGCTCATAGAATCGTAGAATAGTTAGGGTTGGAAAGGACCTTAAGATCATCTATCCCTAGTCTGTCTTTTGTTAGAAACATACTTATAGAAGCCCTTCCTGTTGCCTTTGACATCCCTGGCCAGACTCAATTCTAACTGAGCCTTAGCCTTCCTGACCTGGTCACTAGCTTCCCGGACAATGTCCCTGTATTCTTCCCAGGCTGCCTGTCCTTGCTTCCACCTTCTATAAGCTTCTTTTTTCCTTCTGAGTTTGTTCAGCAGCTCCTTGTCCATCCATGGAAGCCTCCTGGCCCTCCTGCTGCACTTCCTTCTAGTAGGGACACAACCCTCCTGAGCTTAGAGCAGGTGATCCTTGAATATCAACCAGCAGTCTTGAGCCCCCCTGCCCTTTAGGGCTTTATCCCATGGAACCTTATTAAGCAGGTTTCTGAAGAGGCCAAAGTCTGCTCTCTTGAAGTCCAAGGCTGTGACCTTGTTGCACACTCTTCTCACTGTCCTGAGGATCTTGAACTCCACCATCTAGTGATCGCTACAGCCAAGGCTGCCTTGAAGCATCACATTTCCAACCAGCCCCTCCCTGGTGGTGACCATGAGGTCAAGCGTGGCACCTCTCCTTGTTGGCCCCTCTATAACTTGCAAGAGGAAGTCATCTTCCATACAATTAAGGAACCTCCTGGATTGCTTGTGCAGGGCCATGCCGTCTCTCCCGCAGATATCAAGGTGGTTGAAGTCCCCCATGAGGACAAGGGCCTGCGAGCGTGTGGCTGCTCTTACCATCTACTTCGAAAGACAGCTGTCTGCAGTACCTCTAAGAGTTGCTCACAGAAGGTTGGCAACCTCTTGCGTCCTCTTCTTTCTACAGAGGCCAGGGTGATGCCAGAAAACCCTTGAAGCCAGTTTCAGTTTCGAGTGCTGTCAGTATTATACTGCAGGTAGATAGTTGACTTGCCACGTTGCAGTATTTGGTTCACTTACTCTGCAAAGTGCTGCAGAAACGGATGACCAGCAAAAACAAAATTCTAAGCAGAAATAATCTTGGCTTAGTCTCTTCCCCAAAACACAAATTTGTGATCAAGGATGCAGTCAATCTGCTTTCAACATAGATCTCATGAGAGCTATTTATTTTAACCCTTCCCCTCCTCCCAGTTCCTTCTCCCTTTTCTTGGCTATCTTCATATTCTGGCTTTGCTGAGCTTTGCACCACTATCCTGTCCAGCACTGTCTGGAGGACAATGTTGGGCATGCACACCTCACATGAAGAACAAGGCAAGGACTGCTGTCCCAGTCCACCAGAGAACAAAGATGGTGCTTGGGGCCCAGAAGGAGGGTCTGCATCAGGAACTGCAATTTTACAGCATCAGTATAACTCAGAATAGTCAGGTTTGCAGCAACGGCACAGCTTCAGCTTCTGGAGTAAGTGCAAGAGGGTTCAAGGCAGCAAGGAAAAGACACAAGCTTTTCTTGACACTACAGAGGATGGTGTCTGGGCGGCCTGTGAGAGAGGCCTTTCAAGAACAGAACACCTCATTTTTGCTTTAATTTTAAGAAACCACCTTGCAAAGTTGTGATGCTGTCTAAATATTTATCACTCTTACACCTCATTAATTTTTATGGTTTTCCTGCCACAAAGCTATGGCCAGGCTCACCATAAACCCTCAATAAGGAAAGAGAGTGCAGCTTCACGTTTGTCCAGGAGCTCGACCTTGAACTCGTATCCATCCCTAGCTGTTTCCTCAGAGATCAAGGTTTGGTTACTCCCTCAGCATCTGCACAACTTTCCATTTATCATTGCAGAACCTTCTGGAGCAGAGAGAGATGGTAATTTCCTCTGAACGAGGTACACATTGGCTAAGAGTATGTTCTTTTTTTAATACCAGCATCATCTGGTTTGTGTTTCTGGCTTCCTGAAACACACAGAAATATCCATTTGAATATAAATGAGAGGAGGTCTCTGACATTGCTTCTTTTGCTGAAAATTTCAAAATAGTATTCAAAAATTTGAGAAAAAAAAAACCTAAAATGAATTTGTACATATTTGTAGCAATAAAAGACTTTAAAGTGCCTCTTTTCAAACTTCTCAGCCTTCCCACAATAAATTGGAGTATATCAAAGAAAACAAGCATCTCATACGAAAAATGTATTTCAACTGAAATACTGATTTTTCATCAAAAAACCTTTCACAGGATTTTCTGCAATTTAACTCAATATGAGCTGGTTTTGGGCAGAGTCACTCAGATATGTCTGTATATGTAGGCCTCTTTCTCAAGGTATTTCCCTAAGTATCTTCAGATTACATATCACTGAGACAAGCCCCAGTGAGCATGATATGGTGTCCTCAACATAAAAAGGACATGGAACTGTTGGAACAAATCCAGAGGAGGGTCACAAGGATGATCAGGGGACTGGAGCACCTCCTGTATGAAGCCAGCGTGAGAAAGTTGGGGCTGTTCAGCCAGGAGAAGACCTCATAGCAGCCTTCCAGTATCTGAAGGGGGCTTATAAGGATGCTGGGGATGGACTCTTAGTTAGGGACTGTAGTGATAGGACAAAGGGTAACGGGTTAAAACTTAAACAGGGGAAGTTTAGATTAGATATAAGGAAGAAGTTCTTTACTGTAAGGGTGGTGAGGCACTGGAATGGGTTGC
>JANHGB010053448.1:0-12105 GCA_026283785.1 Coracopsis vasa
GTGCTGAACGGACAGCTCCGGGCCGGGCCCGCGGACCCTCTCCGTGCTGGCCGGGGGTCCCTGTCTGCTGCCGCCATTCCCGTTCATCACACGTTGTCTCTGCTGCTTCTTCCTCCTCAGAGGAGGGCCCCTCACACTCCTCCCCTGCTCCAGCCTGGGCTTCTCTCTCCACGGGGCCACAGGTCCTGCCAGGAGCCTGATCCATCGCAGGCTTCCGTGGGGTTACAGCCTCCTTCGGGCATCCTTCTGCTGCAGTGTGGGGTTCTCCAGGGGCTGCAGGTGGGGATCTGCTCCACTGTGGACCTCCATGGGCTGTCTCACCATGGTCTGCACCACAGGCTGTAGGAGAATCTCTGCTTCAGTGCCTGGAGCATCTCCTCCTCCTTCTTCCCTGACCTTGGGATCTGCAGGGCTGTTTCTCTTCCATATTCTCAATCCTCTCTCTGGCTGCAATTGCTCCTATGCAGCAACTTTTCCCTTTACTTAAATTTGTTATCCCAGAGGTGCTACCAACACCACTGATGGGCTTAGCCTTGGTCAGCAATGGGTCTCTCTTGGAGCTGGCTGCATTAGGTCTGTCAGGGAAGCTTCTAGTAGCTTCTCATAGGAGCCACCCCTTTGGCCCCCTGCTACCAGAACCTTGCCATGCAAATCCAATGGCTCTTTGGGATCTTCCCCCACTCATGTCCAGGCCATGGCAGCTCCCAGCCTTGGTCCCCAGCCCTGTGCCCACGTGCAGCTAATTGCATCTGATGGCTGGCGCCGGCGCAGCTGCAGGCTGCAGTGTCGGGAGGAGGATGAACAGCACTTGCACAGCTCATTAAAGCGCTGCTGCAGCTCAGTGGAGCGGTCTCCTTTTGTCCTCTCACTCCTTTTCATGTTAATTGACAGCGAGGGATGGTCAGTTTGCTCTGCAGAAGGGAAAACGGGACAGGGAAGATCCCAATGGACTGGAGGCAGCTGTGAAATCACCACGGCAGCCCTCCTGAAAGGCAGGGACCACTGCAGCATCCACTCATCTGCACCAAGGACCATGAAATCAGCACTGGGCAGACCCACTGGCATCCAAGTAATGAAATACACAGCACTGTGCTCAGTACCAAGTGCTAGGAGATGATTAAATGAGTGAGTTGGGAGTTTGACACATCTCTTAACGTCTCAGTTTCACCCAGGACCAGACATAATACTGGATCAAGGACCTCAGGTTTATATTAAATGAGAATGTCTTTCATTTAGTGCAAGGGACCCTCCTCAGGGCTCTTGGCAGCACATTGTGAGACACATTAGCTTCCTGCTGCACATTGCAATGTGTAGCACGATGCAGCACTCTCTGAGGCTCTCTGAATTCTTTTTATCATTAAGAACAGCATCACAGGTGTCCTGCTCTGTGGCTGGCACTGCTGATGTAAATGTTCCTGTTTGGTTTGTGTTTAAGAGCTGGACTGGGCAGGGTCTTAAAATCAGTGTGGAGCAAGCTAAAAAAGTGATGAGTAAAGATCTGAGCTTCAGGGACTGTCGTTAGCAAAGGGAGGGTGTTAACTGGGATGAGGTTCTGTGCCTAGGAGGAAAAACAAGTACAAGTATGAAGCAGGCATGTGAACCCAGCCTAGTAGCTGCAGGAAGGCAGAGGAGACGATCTGAAAGGTGTTCCTGAGGGCCTGTGGTACAGAGGATGATGCTTCTTTCAAAGTCCTTCTGTTTAATGCCTCTTCCTATCACTTAGTTCTGGGGATTTCCCTTCCCTGGCCTGTGGAGGGTCTTAATATGCAGGTGGCTTGGGCAGCCAGGCTGCAGGGTCCCTCTGGCTGGAGGTGGGAACTGGAGCTGGGTAAGGAAGGGGCAAAGCAAGGCCAGAAGCACAAGAACATGTGGGAAACTCAGGGGCCAAGGTAGAGCACAGGAATGCTGTGCCCTGTGGTGCCAGCAGGAGGAAGGGCAGCACAAGGATGCTTAGGACAGGTTTAGCAGGACAGGAAGCAGTGAAGGCTGTCCCCATGTGCCTGGGTGTTCCCAAAGACTCAGCCCAGGGCAGAGGCAGCAGCCCCCACTGCCGAGCCTCAGGTACTGCCCTGCAACATAGTGATGCTGTGAGGGCTACACTCGTGATAAAGAACATGCCAGCCTGACAGAGCACTCCCTGTTTTCAAGTCCTGTTCTGAGGCTGTCAAGTGTGTGCTATCGGTTCACTGTCTTAAATGTGCTAAACTCCAAAAATACAGGTGAGGTTTGCCCCAGAAACAGCCCCACTGCGAGCTGCGGGTGCTGCTGATCACTGAGCCCCAGGAACGAGAAACAAACTGGAGAGCTCACAGCAGCAGAGCCCGGAGAGATTGTGTATCCCCCCTTCTTTTGCAGAAGGTTGTGAGAATGGCATTTCCTGTGATTGCAGACCAGTATCAAGCTCTGCCTGCGTGGGCCAAGGTGGTGACAGAATCCACTGCTCTGCTTCTGCAGGGAAGGAGGAACCTCGGGAAGCTGCTTCCAGCACGTCCCCCGTCAGCAGCACCCTGAACCGTTCCTGCACTCAAATGCCCACTTGCTCTCCGTGTTGCTGCCTCTTCTCCCTGCTGGCAGAACGGCTGAACTGTGAAATATTCCTGACTTGCCAGGGGTTAAGCAATGTTTCCAGGCATTGATGGGCATCACTTTACCTCTGAGTCTGCAAGTGGGATGGAGGAAGGATCTGTGCTGACATAGTAACTGCACAGGCTGCAGCATTTCAGCTCCATTGGAAGGAAAATCCTGCACTCACACCTTTAGTTGTGCTAAATCCCTACTGTGTGTCTTCCCATGGCATTCACCACCCTGGCAGCTAATTTTATCTGCTCTAGAACAGATGCTCCTTGGGCACCTTTTTGCAAGCTACGGCAGCCTGGAAAAGCCCCCATAGAGTCCGGTAGCTACAAATGGGGTTCTTTGTGTCTACTTGCTTCACTTCTCCATGAAAAAGAGCTGCCTCTGCCATTAGACTCTGCTCTCATTGCTGCTTTGTATTTTTCAGCCTACAAGGAGAAAATGAAGGAGCTGTCTCTGCTCTCCCTCATCTGCTCCTGTTTCCACACCCAGCCCCATCCTAACACCATCTACCAGTATGGAGGTACGTACATTGGCGTGATGTTCCTGCAGGCAATGTGAGAGCTCATCCCAGAGGAATAATCCATGTCTCAGCCTGGGATCCTGCTGTTCAGTCTCCTTTCATAGTTTGTTTTATTAACCTTTCGTGTATTTTCCCAATTGCCAGCTTGCAGGGTCTGTCTGCCTCAAACTGGGGTGGTATCCAAGGGGTTAACAGCAATAGGGCTTTCCTGTAATTATGCTGTGAATCTTAATTATTGCATTGACATGGGGGGATGAAGCTGATCACTAATAGGGAAACTTTGGGGATAGAACAAAATCACCCACGTCAGGATATGGGAACCCCCTAATTCCTGTGCAAAGAGCTCAGTGCCCTCAGGTAGATGCTCTCCTGAGTGTCACAGATCCACAGAGTCCCTGTTTTTCCCCCCCAAAGATATGGAGGTGAAGCAGCTGGATAAGAGGGCATCAGGCCAGAGCTTTGAAGTGATCCTGAAGTCCCCTTCAGATTTATCTCCTGAGAGCCCGATCCTCTCCTCCCCCCCCAAGAAGAAGGACCTGTCCCTGGAGGAGCTGCAGAGGAGGCTGGAGGCTGCAGAGGAGAGGAGGAAGGTAAAGAGATGTCCTGCAGCAGCAGCGACTTTGCTGTGATGGGTCCTGATGGCAGCAAACCCCAAAACTGGCTCAGCAGGACTGATCTAAGATGGAGGGGGGAGAATGTTCTTACACTTAGCACCATATCCCACTGTAAATTGTCAGGTGAGAAGTGGAATCATGGAGTGAGGTTCTGCAGCCTGGTTGAGGCAGGGAACTAGACCCCATCACCATCCTCCTCCTGTTCTTAAAACCACACAGTATGGGGCCTCTCAGTCCTCAGAGCTTCTGCCTAAGAGCCCATCTCAATCTCTCCTCTGGCAGATTAAAGCCATTCCCCTTGTCCTGTCCCTGCAGGCCCTTGTCCAAAGCCCCTCTCCAGGTTTCCTGTAGCCCCTTTAGGCACTGGAGCTGCTCTGAGGTCTCCTGTTAAGGAGCCTTCTCTTCTCCAGGCTGAACAACAAATGGGGTCACCCTGTGCCTTTCACCTCAGTTTTGCATCTCGTGCTCACCCAGAGCATCGAGCTCCACAGACATTGCCCCATGGCAGGAAAAGGGTGCCAAAGCATCTTCCAAGCAAGAGCATTATGGGATGGAGGGGGATGGCAGAGGGGGTTTGAGTGGAGGAGATGGTCAGGAAGCCCCTCTGGGGAGTCAGAAGCTGGAAGAGCCTCTTGGGTTGCTTTATGGCTCTCCTGACACCTTGCCCTGGCAGACCCAGGAGGCTCAGGTGCTGAAGCAGCTGGCAGAGAAGCGGGAACACGAGCGGGAGGTGCTGCACAAGGCGCTGGAGGAGAACAACAACTTCAGCCGCCTGGCCGAGGAGAAGCTCAACTACAAGATGGAGCTGAGCAGGGAGATCCGTGAAGCACATCTGGCTGCCTTGAGGGAGCGGCTCCGCGAGAAGGCGAGTGCAGTGCCCCAGGAGAGGGCTGGGGGTGATTCCCAAGAGGTGGAATTTGAGGGCTGGTCCCTGCAGGGTGGTCTCAGTGTGATGGGCACAGGGGAACAGGCTCCGCTGCTGGTGGAGCAACTCTGCTCCTGAGCAGCAGAAACAGGCGGGATGTGTCCTTCAGGGTCAATGGAGAAAATACCATCTTGCTGATAAGCACAAGCTCAAAGGCACAGGATCAGGCCCATCCCATGCCCATGGGCTGCATGGAGAGAGGACTTTGCAGAGGAGGGGATGTGAACATGTTCAGTGTCAGTTCCCATCACCTTCAGGCTCCCATGGATGCAATGCTTTGCTCCTTGCAGGCATAACCCACAGCCCTCATTGTGTTAGATGGGAAACTGGTCTCTTCTTTTGTCTGATGCAAACCCAGTGTGCAGGAGAGAAGGGAAACAGAGATCTCACAAGCAGACAGTATCATCCTGGTGTCGTCTCTCCCATCTTTGCAGGAACTGCACGCAGCTGAGGTGCGCAGGAACAAGGAACAGCGGGAGGAGATCTCTGGATAAAGGGCTTTTCTACACATCTAGCACCTGATTCCTGATTAACAAACCAACCAATCGACCAACCAACACATTTGATTTTGTTTGTCTAGATGCGACCTTCGATTCTCCATCCTTCCCCCCCCACTCCCCTGGTGTTCGTCCCCCAGCTACACGCTTCTCTATCTCTGCATCCTTAATGTCAGTACTTGTGAGGATTCACAGATCATAGGGACCTCTAAGCAGAATAGCAACTAGTTCACGTGAAATAGAGAATCAATCGATCGATCAGTCAATCAAACAGCTTCTTTGGAGGGTTTTGTCCTTTTTTAAAAACCAATATTTCTTAAACTAATGTAAAAAGAATAATTAATAAGATATTAATAAATTCAACCAGCAGTGTCACAGAGATACGGATTTCTTACCCGGGGCTTTTACTCCTCTTGCTGTTTGCTCTGAGCCAAATATCAGTTTCAGGCTAAGTGGTAATTTCTGTGTGTGAGGTGGAATAGGGAAGAGCCCCGTGTTTGCCAGTGGTAGGAGAGAGGAATGAGAGGGATGGATGGTGCAGGAGCCGTGGTGTGCAGAACCCCCCAGCTCTTGGCTGCATCTGGAGCTAGCCCAGGCAGGCAGTGACCCAACGTCCCTATCTTTGCATGGTTCTTTGATAGCCCCTGAGGAAGGAGGTGAGGGTCTGCCCAGAGCTGGGTGGCAGCAGAAGGAGCCAGTGGACTGAGCCACCCTCTCCCCACAGAGCAGGGACTGAGAGGTCTTGGCCAGGTAGCCTGGGAGACCCACAGGTGACGATTGCATCCCCAAATGCATGGGATCCCTGGGAGAGGGTGCTTGGTCTGCAGGTCTCCAGTGCTCCCACAACATGAGATTTCAGTCCAGTAGGAAAGCAAATCCCATAGGGAGGGTGCATGGTTGTGAAATAGCCTTTTAGTGAACAGAATCATCCTCTTTCCCTCTTCCCAAAGATGTGTAGGACTCTTCAGTGCCGTTAGGAGGCAGGACACACCAGCTGCCGGTACCTCCAGACCTGTGGCTTCAGACGAGATGGAGCTAAGGGGAAGCGATTCCACAGTAAGGGTAAAGAGATGCCCCCACACTCGTTCCTTGTCTAACTTTAGCTTTTCCAGACCTATTTATAACACAAAATTGTCTCTTGATGGAGGTAGGGATGAGCAGAGAACATGTGAGCATGGCAGTGATGTCTGATGTAAATAGGTGACTGTCCGTGGACTTCCTCATCCTCTAGCGTCACAGCTTATGGAGGTAGCCACAGTCCCAGCAGCCACCACGCACTGCAAGGCACCCTGTGCTGAGACCCACAGACCTGCTCATCCTGCCCCAGCCTGCAGAAACTGAATGGAGATGTTGCATCTGGAAAGCAGGGAATGCTCACCTTCCACAAGGACACAGTGCTCGGGATGCAGCCCTGCCGGAGCACGGCCCTGCAGCAGCTTTTGCAGAGGATTCAGTGGCAGCTGCTTCCCTCTGAGGCAGAAGGTAAAAGAATCCCCACTCTGAGCGGTGCTCGAGGTCACTGGGTTGTTAGTTTATAAAGGGAATAGGGCAGTGGTTGGGTCCCTCCATCCCGGCTGCCCTCGCAGACGCTGGAATAAACCAAAGGGGCATCCATGGCACTGAGATGTGTAATTGTTAATAACTGGTGTCCTCTGCTGTGCCTCCAAAGAGCCGGTCTGGGCACGGGATGCAGGATCCTTGGGGAATGATGTAAGCAAACCAGGGCTGCAGCCTGGGGCTCCCCAGGACTGTGCTCTGCTGGAAGCGATGAGGAGCTAGAGCAGATGAAGGGTTTGCCCAGGGAATAACGATCCCATTGCCCCTCTGAGAAAGGAATTATTGCTGGTTCTGGTCAGAAGCTGAAGTTTCTGTCTCCCTTGTGCTTTAATTCGGTAAAGAATCGATTTCAGCCTGGGGTGAGCACCAGGCAGCCGCAGAAACCTCATGGAAAGCCAAAGAGAACAAACCCCGGGGCTCTTTGCTAATCTCCCCAGGATTCCCAGCTGGATTTGGGAGGGATCCCTCGATGGCCAGAGTGTGATGGTAGGGAATTTTGCTCCTAAAAGGAAGGGCTACCTTATTCCCACACCCTCCACCTGGGCCGGGGAGGGGACAGGACTGTTAGAAAGCCCCAGTGCTGTCAGTGACTGAAAACAAATCACAGGATTTAGAGCAAAGAGGGCAAAGGGAAGGAAACTGAGGGTTGAATTTCTTAACAGTAGCTAATGATCAGTTTATAGTAGCAGCTGTCTTAGATGAGCATCATTGTAGAGCGGCATCACCTCCAGCATCACCTCATCGCGTAGTGGCAAGAACTTTTAAAGTGTTTCAAACCAAATCCTAATAATTTAAAAGTAATTGAAACAAACCTGTTTGTGTGTCAGAAATGGTTGAAGCTGTCAAACGTCTGTGTCCCGCGCTGCTGGGATCTCAGAAGGTATCTGCGAGATATTAACCCTGTCCTACTCTCTGTGGTGCTGAGTGTTTGCTTGGTGTGTAATTCTGACCTGAGGCTTGTTGTAAATACTGGTTTTAGTACTATGATTATGATGATTATGATGATTATTATTATCAGAAATGTTGTACTCATGAGCAGGGGTCTAAAACAAGAGAAACGACCATTTCCACCCTCTCCTGGGGGCTCAGATGGAGTCGGATGAGGGCCGGCTGATGGTGTGGGCAGAGCGGGATGCTGGACCATGGAGCTGGGAGCTGGAGGCAGCTGAGTCCTGCAGGCAGGGCGATGGGAGCAGGGACAGGCTGCTCCTCAGGAAGGGCTGAGCGGTGGAACAGAGGTGATGCTTCAGTTCTAGTACATATAATTTAGTGTAAACCCAAAGCTCCTGGTGCGAGGGGTCCCGGCTGTGCCCAGGGGAAGCAGGAGGAGCCATGAGGTTTGCTGTGAGCTGGAGGGGAAGTGGTTGATGGTGACTTGTGCTGGTTAGAGCCATCCCCCTGAGCCTCCCTTGACTCTCTGGGCTCAGTTCCTGCCTGGATCTCCCACCTCAGCCCTTTGCGCTTCCCCTGCCTTCCTGGAGGCCAGCCTGGATCTCAGGCAGGGACTGATTCTTGCAATAGCTTTGCCTGGCAAAAAGTAATCCCATGGGAAACGCACAGGAGTGGCCTGGCACACGTGTGAGCACTGGGAAACTCAGTTTTCTCCCCTCCGTTGGGTCGGTGCTGTGAGGGACAGTGAATGTGGCTGGAAAACGTGTTCCTGCAGGGTCGGAGGAGCAGGGATGCACAGGGAGAGTTTTGCACTGGTAATATCAGGTACCTGCTGCCCAGACGCGTTGTGCCAAGGAAACCACCTCATCCATAGGAGAGGCAGAGCGATGTTTGCCCGGTGCAGATGCATGTGACAGGGATTTAGGGAGCTCGGCGTCTGTCCAGTGCCACTGGACGCTATCAGGGAAATGTGTGATTGCTTTGGCTGTACCAGTGCCCCTGGCTGTGGATGTGCCTGACTGGCAGCACCTGGCATGGGCAGGGATCACGGCTGTTTCATGCCTTTCCATATCCCAGGGTTGCTAGTGGTTGTGTGCAGCAGCATACTTCACACCTCAGTTGAGACTAATCAAGTATCCTCATTAACATCCTTACTGCCCCAGCCTCCCTCATTCCTGGCCCATTCCCATGTACCATATGGGAATGTTCATATGGACACGGCATGAACCCCCCCATCCCCAGGACCACCTTCCTTATGATAAGGCTTGAAGTTCTTCCTTGATTCCCCTAGATATTTATAATCAAGCTTTGTAACTTGGCAGCCCTCTTTCTGCAGCAGCACATGGACACGAGACTTTGTGCCCGGTAGGGAGAGCATCCTCAAGGCGGGCAGCAGCATCCCTGCCTGGACCACGAAGGTGAGGGAGCAAAGAGATGGTGACAGTTTATTCCATGCACGCATATACCTTCCAAAGAGCACTCCTGGAGAAGGGCCCCTGATTTGGACAGAGAAGCTGAATCTGAATCAGCTCCCAGTTGAACAAAGAGCTCAGCTCTCTCTGTAAGTGGGTGCTTTGAAGGATGCTGCCCCCTCAGACTGCTTCTAGACTGAGCCTATTCCTTGTCTTCATTACAACCCCTCGCTGTAACCCAGACCTTTGAGCTGACCTCCCAGGGACGGCAGCACTTCACCACTGCATGCATCCTACCCTGGGGGTCGGTTGGTATCGCTGCTCCCTTTCCACTGCAGCCTTCAGCTTGCTTGCTTTTGCTTAGCCTGGCGTGACTCCGGCCTTGGCTCTGCAGAGCCTGTCTCCTGGGGTTCCTGGTATTCCCTCTCTCCCTCCCTCCCTCGCTGTGGCTGCACACACAGATGCAGATGTGGAAACAAGATGTGCACATACACCCTTCACACCACTTGAAATGAGTCAGGGAACGGCTGGTTATGGTGCTGGAGATTTCTTACCATCCATGCTAGGGATGAGAGGACATAGCAAGACCAATAAACTCCACCTTTGTGCTCAGTTGTCTTTAAGTAGAGCAGAAGAGGGGCACTGGCCAGTGGTTGGAAGAGGAAGCAGGGGGACCCACTGTGGCATCCCAGCACCCCCAGGCCTCAGTTTCCCCATCCCATGACAAGGGGACGCTGATGCTGGACCACGGGAGAGCCAACGCATCCAAAGGGCTCTGAGAATGGAAAGTCCCAAAGGACAGAGTCATGGTTCACAATTGGCCACCCGGGAGGAACCAACCGGCCCATGGCCACAGGCAGAGGTTTGGGAGGCTGAGCTGTAACCCCAGGGCTCAGCACCCGGGCAGGATTCACACCTTTGCTCGCGGCAGGGTGGGAGCTGGCGCGGTGTCGTGGAAGGGCTTTCCATCACTCACAGAGCCTTGTCCGCTTCCCTTCGGTCAACCACGTGCATTTCATTGTCAACTTGAGGTTGTTGTTGTGCAAAAGAAGTGATTATGAAACAAACAAGGAAATAAAGTTGGTACGAAACCGGCGTCCATCTCTCTCCATCGCTTGGTTTACTTCCGAGGCTTCTCTTTGTATTGTGAGAATACCAATAAACTGCATTAAATGGAAAACTGACCTAAAGATTGGACAAAACGGACTCTGAGCACCTCTCTGCTAAGTGAGTTCTTTGCACCAGCATAAAGACACAGCGACACACAGTTTATCGCTGCTTTCAGAGGGAAAACATCACCAAATGCTTAAAGGAGGGTGCTGACATCCCTTATGGAAAGGGGAGGGAATGCAAAGCCTTTACAGAGGAGGACTGAAAAGCTCTGAGGCAATTGCAGACACAATAAAGCCAGATCTGGAAAACGTGCGCTTCTGTTTTAAAAGAAGCTTTTGCCTCAGGAGCTTTTCCCAAGAAACAAATCCCAGCACAAACAGGAATTCTATTTTTGCAGCGTGAGCTTCCTGATTTTAGAGATAAAACCCTAAGTGCAAACAGAGCATCGCTCACTTTTCCTCTGAGGTTTCCTACAGGCACTGACCTGGGCTCTTAAAACGGGACTGGGTAAAACAAAGCCTCTGCATTTGGCTTAGGAAACAATCACAGTCCTTGGTGCCATGAAATTCAAGGTATGTTAGAGACACCAAGCATGGTCACCCTCTAACCAGTTAACTCAAGTCAGATCCTTCCTCTTGTGAGCTGAAGGATAAAAAGGCGAAGGAATGGGATCTGTTGGGAAGAGGGGGACGGGTGTTGCAGTGATGCTCCCACCACCCTCAGCCTCTGCCCACATGTGCAGCCCTGCGGGGCCCAGCTCCCACAGGCAGCACCGAGAGGGTTTAAAGACTCAATGCTGAAGCCTTGGAGCAGATTGTAGCACCCACCAAAATGTGTCTTCAAACATCAAAACCAGGCCAAGGGAGCAAAATATCTCAGGAACTCTTGGAACGATCCCTACAATGCATCAGATCCCTACAACGCATCAGATCCCTACAATGTATTAGATCCCTACAACACATCAGATCCCTACAAAGCATCATTTTCCCATATCTGAGCGAGGGGAAGGTAAATGCAAAAGCACATCTGGGCAGGCCGAAAACAACAGAGATTTTTGCAGAGTAATTTCCTCCAGGTTTGGTTGTGCTGAGGCTGTTCTCCCTCAGCAACCTGCCTGGCACTAAGGCTGCCAGCGAGTCCATCAGCTGATGAAGGAGCTGTGAGCAGATAAGGAGCCAGGAGGTGAATTCCTCCCGCTGTGGGTACTGGGGAGGAGCCGGGGAGGTTCCTGTTCCTGGTGCCTGACAGCAAAACCAAGGGTTTGCTTTGCAAGAGGCCACAGGCTGCTGGGAAACCGGAGCAGGGCAGCACTGCTGTGGGTTTGCTTCCTGCTTACCCTCTTTATAACCCCTCTGCCATCAGGCTCTGGTTACAGTGGGAGAGGAACCTTTTATCATCCCCATCTGGCCCTATGTAGGTCACGAGGACAGAGCTGCCTGTGTAGGTCCACAGGGAGCTGATGAGCATGGTGTTGGCTTCCATGGCAAAGAGCATCACCATTTCCAGTGGGGGAATTGACATTGCTGGTTACCACTGGTTATCTTGGAGAGGGAAAAGAAACACAGCTCCTTGTGAGGTATCACTTGTAAAAGCTTGGGTAAACTGGAAAGCGAAAAGCAACACTAGGGAAATAGAGCTGGCAGATGGTTGGATTGCATGGGGAGGATGGGAAAAGATAAGAGGCTTGGGACAAATAAGCATTAAATAAACCACTACAAATCTATCAGCTTCATTAGAGATTGCTATGAGAAACGCCACTGAGCAGATCAGAGACGCACCTGAACGCGAGGCAGAAAAAGCCACTTGTCAAGGAGGTGTGAAAAGCTGCTGGAACTAAACCACATCGGGAGCCTTTCAAAGAGGGATTCACAACTCCTCGGGTCTCTGGTCTGGCTCCTCCTTCCTCAGAACGTGTTAACCACCCACTTGCAGAACTGAGATGTGGCAAGAGCCTGTGAGAAGTGTCCCCCCCCGCCCCCTCCCCCCCGACAAATCACTG
>JANHGB010053449.1:0-21017 GCA_026283785.1 Coracopsis vasa
ACCACTACTGCTACCGCCAATAATAATAATGATAAGGGAAATAACAAGGGAAGAGAATACAACCACTCACCACTCGCTAACCGATACCCAGCCCGACCCTACCAGCAATCTAGCCCTTCTGGGTAACTGACCCCCAGTTTCTACATCCTGGGCATGATGTGCTGTGGTATGGAATACCTCTTTGGCTAGTTTGGGTCAGGTGTCCTGTCCCTGCTTCCTCCCACTTCCCCTCTTCCCTGGCAGAGCATGAAACTCAGAAAGTCCTTGGTCGGATTAAACTTTACTACGCCACAACTGAAAACATTGGTGCTGTCAGCACTGTTCCCAGGCTGAAAGTCAAAACCACAGCACTGCACCAGCTACTGAGAAGGAGAAAAATGGCTGCTGCTGCTGAACCCAGGACAGCCTAGTAGCATGCAATAGCAGCTCCTGCAACTGAATTATTGTGTAGGCAGATCTTTAGACGTTGTGTCCCACTGTGGAAAGAATGTCCCTCTTAATTTTCTCTTCTGCAAGGTGGAACAGAAGATTTTAAACATGGGTATTCTTGAGAACTTTCTTTCCTAAGAACCTGAAGTCAACTATGCTTTGAAGACTTCAGGATTTCCTAAAGCTTTATAAGTTTTATAAGATAGGGGTCTGAAACAAAGCTGTTATACCTTGTCAAGGATATGACAGGAATTTATTTTCTCTTTTAAGATAAATATTTAGTTTTAATTCAGTCTTAAGATACCTTCTTTTCAGAGTTACCTGAATGAGATGTTGATAAATAAGGAGTTGGGCTTATTTAATGATTGTGCTATTATTTGCCTAGAAAATATGATAATTTTAAAATTCTACTATAATTCACTAGTGCACTACTGTAATTCAGTGTAATAAATCCAATGACTCCTGCTGCCAGAAAATTGGAATGAAGGCAGATTAACATGTGCGCCATGGCTGAAGGTTTTTCAGGGTAAAAAAATCCTTTCTGCTCTAATTAAATGTGCCTGGCTCAGTAATGTTGCAACGAGGACAGACCAAACACTAACAGTGTTGTTATGTGCTTTAGGTGAAGAAGACAGTAAAATTGGTATGGCTTAAATTTTCTGCTCATTTTATGGAGCTCTGAAAGATAATATTGCATTCATTTCTCTTCAGATATCAAATGCTGAAAGGATGCCTCAAGTAAACCAGAATTTCTTTGAATGTGTGTGTCTAGCAACATTCTTCCAACAAAAAGCAAAGCTAAATATCATATGTATTTTATGTAGTTCTGTTGTTGTAACTAGGATGGTCTAAAGACAATAAACTGACTAATGTAGTTTGAAAAGTTAGTGGTTTGAAAATATGTTTCTTCACCTTTATATTGATTCTCAGGAATAAGAAAATGATAAAATACTGTTGTGATTTAAGCCCAGCCAGTAACTCAGAACCATACAGCTGCTCGCTCTCTCCTCCTCTTCTTCCTCCCCCTGCTCCTGGAGGGATGGGGAGGAGAAGCAAAAGAATGTAAGTCCCATGGGTTGAGATAAGAACAGTCCAGTAATTTAAGGTATAACAAAACTACTACTGCTACCACTAATAATAATGATGATAAGGGAAATAACAAGGGAAGATAATACAACTGCTCAGCACCTGCCGACTGAAACCCAGCCCGACCCGAGCAGCAATCTGGGCCTTCCGGGTAACTCCCCCCAGTTTCTATACTGGGCATGACGTGCTGTGGTATGGAATACCCCTTAAGCAGTTTGGATTAGGTGTCCTGTCTCTGCTTCCTCCTAGCTTACCATGCCTCTCCTCCCTGGTAGAGCATGAGACTGAGGAAGTCCTTGATTGGAGTAAACATTACTTAGTAACAACTAAAACATGTCTTAGCAGCACTGTTCCCAGACTAAAGTCAAAAACACAGCACTGCACCAGCTACTAAGGAGGAGAAAAATGACTGCTACTGCTGAACCCAGGGCAAACACCTAACTGGGCACAGAGATTTCGGTACTCGGTGGTGAAGACTCAGTAGAGTGACCACTGTAGGATTCCTATAGTCACTTCACAAAGCAGGTCACATTCTTCATCTAATGTTCAAAGTAAGTTTCGTTCCCAAGTGAATGACAGTCACCATCCACTAAAACAGTGCAGAGATCTTTCCCCCTCAAGGACAAAAGCAAAAGTCTTTGTCCATCAGGGAATGAAGCAAAATCCATACGCTGATTTTGACATTAGGATTTAGTATTGACATTAGTATTTGGTAGTATCCACACAATACTACTGACTTAACCCTGCCCCTGTTCAAACAGAGACGTTAGAAATAATCACCAGGTATGAATCTTAAAGCAAGATTCCACAAAGTGGAAATCTTATGGACACTAAGTATTTCCTTTTGCTGCCTTTGTGTTTGAAAGATGTGTTTTGCTGCCTCATTTAGTTTACATATTTTTTTATTTACCTAGCCAATTACTATTAAGTACTGGATAAGATGAGGCTCTTAATTGTAAGTTATGCCTTCTTCAACACTATACCATAATTGATACAAGGAGGGAAAACAATGCCAGGGCTAGTATCAGAATGATAGCTTAGCTGATATATACTCCACTCAGGGATTTCTTGCAATAGTTTGTGTATGCTAATGGCCTGTGATGGATTTTCTTTCAAATACAGTTCTGGCATCCCAAACAACTTATAGCTATGAATTCCAGAAATTAATAACCCAAATAAGGAAAAAAAAATGTTGTGTAACTACCAAGTTGTTTATTCATACAGTAACAGAAGCATTTTTATGTTTCTTAAAGGTTGTGTTTTCATACTTCATATATTTTGGTGTACATTTAATACGTAAATATGTTAATCAGAAAAATAATGTTAGAATTTCAAGAAATGGAGTTTTCAAGTAGTAAAATGTTATTTGTTGGTTTTGCAGCCATATAACAAATTACAAAAGAGGTTCTCTCTAGATACTGAAATGTGATTCAGAAGTTGCCTTACCTGTTTGACTTAATTTGTCAGAGACAGTATTAAATGGTGGTTTTAGTCTCCCTAGGATTTTTAGTTTATGACAGTGACTATATTTGGAATCAGTGTATAGCCCTGCAAAATACCACATTGCAAGAATACCAATATTTAAGGATATTAGATTTCATTTGTTCAGTCTCTTAGAGTAGCAACCATCTCAAGTAATATGACAGCTGTATTACTCAACATCATTACAAGCAATGACATACGGTGGAATATAAGAACAAATATACAAATACGTGTTTTATCAGAACCAGGGCACTGTCTAAGTTTGAACAAGCCTTTTTTAGCATAGCTGAACTTAAACAGCAGAACATTAACAGCAATATTTATCTGTCATTTTTTTCTAAAGTGAACAAATAAAACTTCACATCTTAAAGCGAGTAAAATGGCTGAAAAATTGTAATGTCATTGATAAGAATGACTAAAGGCTTCAGTGACCTCACTAAAAATTGTGGTCGTTCAAAAAATGTTAATAAGTTGCCTGTGATCAAGTTTGCTGGGAGACAGAGAGAGGGAAAGAGCAAGAGATCAACTACATCACGTTTGTACACTTTCTGGTTACATCTTCTATTTTATAAAAAAATCACAGTGAAGATTCAGTATCCTCAAGGACAGGTAAGCCTTCCATGGAGATAGCCTCTAGTACTGGTCATACCGTACTTTTTATGGGAAGACGAAGAGGGGAAAGTATCACAATATTAGATAATATGATCCTCAATTTGTTTAAGATGGGGGAAAAAGGTTTCAAAATTGCTTCTATTTTCCATTTGAAAAATAACAGAAATTAAATGTTGGTGTTGAAACTTTTTGGTTACAAAGGAATACATGTAGGCATTTAAATAACTATTGTAGTATGAGAAATCTGAAATGGCTTTTCAGAAAAGGCCATGCTTTAGTAAAAAATAAATTTGATGCTTGAAAAATTTTGGGAACACTGTAGGCTGTGAAAGGATCATACAATAACATATATTCTTCTTGACAGAATATATTCCACGCCTTCAACTGAGCTGAGTGTATTAACTCTTTTTTACTGACAATGAGAGAAGGGATTCTGGGCTTAAACAGTTTATGACCTTACTAGTGTTGCTTTTTGAGAGCCACAGGCAACAATTCATCTTGGTGTCCTGCCTCAGAGTCTACAGCAAAAGAGAGGACCTAATCCTGTGCTGGCCACAGGGCTTCCCAAGCAGGAGAAGCACTTTGTGTTTACCACGTAGAGGGTGCAGGGCTAAACTCCCCCTGAGTTTCAGCAGGTCCACTGATTCAGATGTATCCCCCCTATTTCCTGCTTACCCTATATCTGTCCTTCCTAAATAAGGCAGCCTCCATGCACAGGATGCAAGTGTGGAATGTTTCCCACCCCTTTGAGATATCAGATTTTATGTGTACCTTTACATTTACGTGGGTTTAGTGGTACAAGACAAATTACAAAAGGGCAGGAATAACCACAGCATGATCTTTCTTCCAAGCCTTTTTTTCTGAAGGACAAGCAATAGTTACTTTGTTGTTCTGGGCGTTTCTCTAGCCCCAAAGAAAACCTGGCTTTCTGTTTGCTTTGTACCATCAGACAAGGGCAAAACAACTGAACAGGGAATGCAGCCTGGTTCCAAAAATATGTCAAATTCACAGTCTGTGTACTAGTCAAGACAACACAAAAGTCGTAAGTGTATCAGTAAAACCTATTTAGTGCTGTGTAGCTTCTTAACCTACTAAAAAAGATGATGTGAACTTGTGCTGCATTCTTTTTCTTCCTCCCTATCAAATAAAGGTCATTATGGTTTGGAAAGTAGGGATTGCCTTCCGAGGGTTCCAGGTCAATAATGAAGTAATTCAGTATTAATATCTAAATCCCTATAGAAGCACGAGTCAAGCTGACATATTATGCATGAGTTGGTAGATACTCCATATGTTGTTTGTACTTCCCCCTTGAGGCACTGTGCTATAAATAACAGAAACTGAAATGCAAAGTAGCATTCACCAGGGACAATAAAAGTAATAATTCAGAGATTTGTTCATGAATATGGCTGGAGGGAACCCATTATGATTGCAGAGTTTGGTCTTCTGCAAGAGACAAACTTTTCTTGTATTAATCCCTACTGAAGATAGGTGAAGATTTTTTTTTATCCAAGTAGTGTAGAATTGGGGATTTATTTAAGGGGAAAAAAAAAACCAAACGAAACAACCCTGTCTCTGAAAATAAGTTTTATCACTTAGTAGCTAAGAGAACTGAGGTAAGACAATTTATCTGAAAATCTAGCCAAGGCAGTATCAATATGAAAAAGTCTTTCATATTTCAGACTTATTTGAGCTCCACTGGATTTCTTAACTTTCTTGACAGCATTAAATACATACTAGCATAAATACTGTATTTTTTTAGTACTTGAATGGAACATTGAAATAATAAAAAAATTACAAAAATTCTCTTAAATAAATATGTGTTTAAAAGAAGTATGCATTAGCCTAAATTAGCCTTGCGTATAAATAATAGAGAAAAAAAATTTAAGAGTTGCCTTTCTTCACTGACTGTGTAGGATATTTATACAATCAACTACATCAAGGTATGTAGATACTCGAGCATCCAGCAGTTGGTGGACATTTCTAGCAGTCTCTAGATCTAGTGTGCACCCTGGTTATGTCCTGACTGCATTACAGAGCATAGCCTGGATGCTGCAGCAGTCCTTGAGCATGCTGCAAGGGAATTGGAAGGAGACCTGCCGTCTGCTTGATCTGGAGACAAGAGGGGATACTGTGAGTGAAACTGTCCTGCACAGCTTTAAATAACTATATTTAGGCAATGCACATGCTCAGTTCTCTGTGTGTCTCTGAACCTGAAGTATATTTGCACTGGAGGTATGGATGTCCAGTTGTAAAGTTAGCAGGAACTGTAACAAACAGGCAAAAACTTCTTGGTAGAGGTGCTTGGTACTGTAGGCTTCTTATTGCTCTTTCTCACTGTTTTTTGACATAGCTTTATTCATGGTGCTGTCCAGTACAACATGTGAACTAACTAATTGGTTCAAGCCTGTGATTTTCTCAGAATAACCTCTTTTAATGAGCTTTGTTTTGTCTAGTCTAAAATATATATTTTAAAAAGTCAGTATTTTTGCATTCTAAAGAGTGATTATATCCGCTTACAGATTCTGTATTTGTTTTATGGCCTCTGTTAAAACAGACTTCTAACGTAGATTCATACATTCTGCTATAGGTTACATTGTTTTCAGAAAAAAATTACAAAGATCCTTTCCAAACCTAACTATTCTATGATTATATTGACTTATTTTTTTCCAATGGTTTACCCTTTAAAAGCCTGCTTTAAGAACAAATAGGATCTTACTTTCATTTGCTGGTCCCTACTAGCCTTTTTGAATGGTCAAGAAGAAATTAGAAAAAACTTACAGCTCTCTATAACTTAGACTATTTATATTAATTTGCAAGTCTTGACAGGTTAATAAATAGTAAATGTTTACACCGGCATATTAGAAGAGTATAATAAATTGCATATATATATATACACACAAAAGTTACAGATAATTATATGGAATTTATTGACTCATTTGATAATAACTGAATAGCTGTTTATTAAAATCTCCCTAAGTCTTCCAAATACTTAAGAATAGTTCTTCCTGCTATGTGAGATCATGACTTATAGTCTATATATCAGCATAATTGATAGGAAATTGTTTTTGTGTTGGTTTTAAGTAACTAGTGTAGCACTGAATTTAGGCATTTACAAGACATTTTATAGCTTTCCCAGCATGGTGTTCCAATTTTTTCAAGGATTTTAAGGGACTTCCATGGACTGATTTCCAGTTATCCTCTGAAAAGCTGCTACATGAATGGGGCTGCAAAACATGATTCTCTGACAGTAACATTCTCTTTCTAGATTCTCCTATAATTGTCTGTTGTATACAGAAAAAATCAGGTGCTGAAGCAATGAAGTTTTCCAAAATTAGAAAATATATTCTGTCATAAAGATTATTGCTATTTGCAGATGTGTAATCTGCTATATCTTTATTTTCCATTTAATAGTTGAGGAAAATAATTGCATGTAAATAGATGTGCTAATAATAGCTGATTAAATGCATTAATTTTGTATCACCAAATAATAATACTAAATTTAATTCCAGTACACCATAAAACTGCTAATTTCTCTTTAGCCAGTTCACATTTAAATTGGTAAAGGAGATGAAAGCAGTTTAGCAAATCTCATCAAGTGTGCAAATATATATTCCTATTTTCTGTGTGAAGTTATGTCTGTAATCAATTAAAATGTAATAAACACTATGGTAAGACAATGCAAACACAAATCATAAAATGCAAGTGAACCACTTCCTACTAACAGTAATTCTCTCAGTTTACATGCAGTGGTTTCATTCACCAGGGGCTACACTTTAATCTGCTGTGCTTAAGCACTGGTATTAAATCCTGAGCAGATCTTGTGATATACATGTAGCTTTATTTATGTCAGCTGTATATTAGGGCCTATATGAATTAGGTAGCATTCCTTATTTACTGCATTGTCATGTACACTTTTTATGCAATCAGAGTATGGTTTTGGGGTTTTCTTCATTATTTATATATTAGTTCTTAACTTTCATTCTATTAGAACACCCAATGTTTGCTCATGAAATAGGGAGTTAATCTGTTTAATGAGTCATTCTAAATGGCTTCCATAGATCTAATTTATTAATAATTCAGAGGACTACTCAAATGGCTGCCATTAGTTTGTGATCTCTTTTCCTGCTCTCTGTACGGGATGCAGTAAGTGCTGTGTAGTGAAAATATCACTTAAGGACATGGGTAGAAATCTGCAGCTGTTTTTAGAAATATTTTGCTGCTAGCCTTTCAGGAGGTAAGCAGAATACGTAGTGTTATTCATGAAGAGATTTATAAACTCAAAAAAGTGCTGTGAATTCAGTGATCAAAACATAGATAAGGTCTTTAGAAGTATTAATTTCTTGTTCCTGTATATCACCTATATGCATGTAGGAGTAAGCGTTTTCACTTTTATGTGTAAGTGCAACTCAATACATTTGATGGGTGGCATCTCACCCCTGAGGTAGCTCAAACATGGCTATTTTCTTGGCAGACAAGAGTTAGAAGTGTGCTGTGTTCTGAAAATGCAGATATCACAGTTTGGGTGGGATTTGACAAATTAAATTCTGTACAAATCAATGAATATATTGTAACTTAAAACCACATGGAAACTTCAGCATTTGCTTTATGAATTTGCAAACTTTCTTAGGAGCATTCAGACAGGCTGGAGATTTCAGTAACTTCTGAAATCTGTCACGTAAACAAAGTTTCTTAAAATCCTTGTAAAGCAGAGTATTTTAATTCTAGTAAAACAGGTGGGAATGGACAAGAAGGGCTAAAAGGTAAAAGATAAGGTTTTAAAAGAATCCAATTATAAAAAGACCATAGTACCCAGATTACATTTGTTGTATTTCTAAATGTAACCAGAATCCAAATTTATGTAATGATTTTATTATTTTAATCAGCCTGTTCAGTATTCATCTTCCAAGAACTTTGTCACCCGTCTTCCTACATCATGCAGACATTACACTTTTTTGGAAAAGGAAATTGCACTTCTAAGTCAGTAAAATGAAGTGTTCTTATCCATTGTAACAAAATAGAATGCATTGTCATTTTAGTCAATCACATAGAGTAGTGACAGAGTGAGAAAAAATTGTCCCTAGCCAGAGATTTTTATAAATTCCCTTCTTCTGATGTCATATGCATCTGCTTCTCCAGGTATTAGGATTATATGTTACCATAAGAAGTTAAAGATTTTTACAATGCTTCAAGTAAAAGGCTCTTAGTTAGAACAACTTAAAAAGAGAATCTGGTGCAACGTAGAAAATTTATCTAAAATAATAAGAAAAGCAGTCTCTAATAGTGAAGGGAACAGTTTTGCTACTATAAAATTTGAAAATATGCAAGTATATGAAAATGGGATAACGGCACCCAAAATCTCATTGAGAATTTTTATTTTGTCTTTGCAACATCTGTCATTATCAAAACGAAATTCACCAGTCATAATTGTAGTCCCTGCTGTTACAGAAAAAAAAAAATTGCTTTGTACATCTCAGTAAGGCAGTAAAAAAATCCTGTGGGGAATTTAATTTGGATCCTTTATAACAGCATCATGAAGTAGTACATTCCAAGAATGTCAGATTTTCTGTGACTGTTCCAACAGTACATTAGATAAATTACTTTCCATAAGAAATCCACGCACAACAGTCTGTGTAATTATTTTTCTGCCTTGCAGTTCTCTCTTATCAGACTTCCTGGGCTTTTCCCTGTGCCTCGTGTTCATACCATACGATGCAACTGGTGATGTCTGTGTTTCAAATGGCAGTGGCAATTGTAGAAATGTTTTGTCCAAATCAAAGTTTCACGTATGGCAGATCTCATTGTGTCAATTGAAGACTTAAAGACAGTCCAAAGCCATTGCACTTGATAAAAAGTTGGAAAAAAACCCCATTCTTTTGAATGAATAGGCTGATAAACGTATGACTAAATGGAAGATGAAGTGTAGGCAGCCACCAGTGACCATTCCATGTATGCACTTTGCTGGTCAATTTTCTTTTTAATACTTAGAGTCTGAATGTTTTGCGGAAAAAACAAGATATGTGTGGCAGTTTCAAACTATTATTTTTTATTTTTTAACTGTATCAAATTTAATTTTTATTACAGTCTGTGTTTTGAGAATTATTTTAAATTATATTTAGTTGTATTAATATACAGTGAGGCATTTACAGCATTTTATTATGTCAATAAATTCTAGAATTATTTTGAGAAATTAATTTTAAAGAAAACTTTTCTGACAATAAGCCAGGATACCAGATTTAACTGAAAGCCTTCATCAGGTATCAGAACCCATGAATAATACAGAGTAGAATCCAGTGAAAGATCACTTATCCCCAAGTCTTCCAAACACAAGGATTTGTATATTGTATCAACTTTATTCATAGGGAATATTTACTGGCAAATCAGAAGTGTTGCAGTGCATTTTTCAATATTTTTTAATGGTATATTACAATCGGAGATGCTGAAGCATGGATGTCCGTTAAGAAGTAAATGAGAAATGGCCAGTTAACACAATATTTTCTGAAACATCACTATAGCTGTGGTTTTATTGATATAGCTGAAGAAATGTACTTACAAAAACCACTACTTTGCCATATAAATCCTGTTTTATAGTAACTGGCAGCACAGGAGAAAGTTCTATTGACTTGGCTGTTAAAGCTCCAGATGATCTTAAGGTCCTTTCCAGCCCTAACTATGCTATGATTCTATGTGGTCCTCCTTTCTAGATTTAGGAAATGAGGTGGCCTATATTATTTTTTAGATTTTGAATGCATTTATAGGTTTTCTCACAATATATTTTCATCAGAAGACATGACACAGTCAATTAAAATAGTGGCTGTTTCTTTCCTCCTTTCCTTCCCTTCCCTTGTCCTCTCCTTGAAAAAATGGCTGTGATTTTTTTTTTTATTTTTTTCTTTTTAGTATGTTATTTTGTGTTTTAATGAACATTGGTTTAGTTTAGAGGAAAAAACTTACCACAAACAAACAAAACAACAAAGAAAACTTTCCTTATTTTGCTATTAAGTTTGTTTTAAAACCCCAGGTGAAAAAAAAGTTTTTATGAACCTAGGGCATAGTTGGGCTTTTCTTGCTGATTGCAGTTCCTAAAGTAACGGAGCCTTGTGAGCAAGAATTTTCCTGCAGATGTTGATAGGTTGTGACACATCCATTGCAGTAGCATATTTTAGCAAACAAATCAAGGATCAGAACAGAAGTACCCAACTCCAGCAATTTGGAAATTGTCTGCTTGTGTTGTAGAATACAAATTTGAACTTCATTGCCTACTGAAACACAGGGCTGGCAGTGGCTTTGCCCACTGGCAGCCCTCAGAAATTTGACAATTCCGTTTGCTGTAAGCTAAATAAATAGATAAGACGGAAAAGCAAGAAGCATTTCATAACAAAAGGACCTATTCAATCCTTAACTGGCAAAACTTCCAAAGGCATTAAAATAAATGAACCGTAGCTTGAACTGAAAAGGCAAAAATTGTAACTTGGGGCTTAAACTCTCTAAGTTTAATTAAATACAAATGGATTGCTGAAGCAGCATATGACTTCCTATACTATTAATGCTAGAAATATATTTAATGATTTAAAGATAGAAATTTAATCAGAGGTTTGACTGTATCTTATCTAATTCCATTATTCTGTGCTACTTTCCAACAACTGAATAGCATCAGTTGTCACTTTAAATTTCAGTCTCTGCAGACTGCATAATCAATTCTCAATTTAGAGCATTTTCCAGCTGTTTATATATATAAAACCCTGTGTGGGTTTTAGAAGCATTTCACTGTTATTGCTTTGTAAAGCCTTTCATTAGCACGGAATTAATAAGGAAATAAATTTTGAAGCAATTAGAAGAAATGGAGTAAACGTCTTCAAAATTAGCATTTTGCAGCTTGGAGACTGCATTGAACTGCTGTTTGGATTGTGGTACTTTGTGCTGCTTTGTTAACCACAAGCAAACTTCTAAGCCGTACTGAGAAGCTTTGTTTCTGACATTTCCCCACTTGAACTTTATACTTCCTGGAGTCCTTGAGTGGACTTCTGAATCTGATTAAAGCTGGACAGTCATCATTCCCTCTCCATTCCAATTCATGTATATACTTCTAACAGCCAAAACCTCTGTGAAAGGTAGTACTGAAGTCAGGTAACTAATCATTTAGAATGCTGGCTGGATAAGATGAATGAAGAGACCTCAAAATTCCCACCTCTTCCCTTGCATGTACAAACAGCTGTCCACACAACTCAAATCACTAGAGAATGCAGGTGACAATGGAAGACTTCTAATCAGAAAAACATGAGAGAAAGCAAATCCAAGGTGTTTCTATGAGACACAAATTGTTCCATTTATTTTCATGAGTTTTTAATGTTTTTAATTATTCTTGCCTGAAATTCTCATATTGATTGGGAAGGAAAACTAAGCTCTATCAAACTCAAGGCTAAGTGATGAAGGTTGACGGTCCATCTAGAGCCTACATACAAACCAAAGTCAAATGTAAATATAAATGAAGACAGTTTTTCTGAAAGAACCAAGAGATGGCAGAAATTGAAAAGTACAATGAAGTAAACCCTTATTCTAAGTAGTTGTGCAAAAAGGTAGAAGAGAAAAGGTAATCCTTCACGCTTCCCAAGAAACAAACATGTTTGTATGATATTCCCCAAAACAGTTACTGAAACTATTCAAGTATGAAAGATTACACTTAACCTAAGCAAATAGGTAAAAAATAATCATTCACATCTATTTATTTTATCAGAATTGGATGAAAATAAGTGCCCAGTAAGAGCTGTGATATTTTTCTTTGTGTTTGTTATGAGCATGGTCTACTTTTGCATTCCTTGCACATGCAAATTCCCACTGAAGCCAATAGAATTTCTAGATGAAAATATATCTGAATCGACCTCATAATTTAATAAAAACGTTGAAGTGTGAGTGTTTCCCAAAGTATGCTGTAAATCAATGTGACAAAAGGAAAAGAATGTACTAAAAGCATAGTGGTGTGGTAGAGAATATGGATGGGCAATCAGAGCAGAAATAGCATGGCTCCAGTTACAAAGAGAAAATCTGAAATGTAACCTAGATTGTACTAAATTAATTCTAAATCAACATTATCAACAAAATAGAAAACTGAAATATGTTGTTAGAAGCGTTTTACAATTCCTGATTTTGTCCTGATTATTAAGAATGACAAATACATTTAACAATAAAATGGACGGTCACTTTAATGTGGTTCCTGTATGTAGATAACAGAACAAGCGACTTCAGATTGAGCAGAATCAAGTATATTGATACAAAATGTTGATAGGAAGAAGACAAAATCTGGGGTATTCTGCTGTTGTACTTTGTATGTTATGTACTGTGATTACTTCAATTCTCAAGTGAGGGACTGCAAACTAGCATCATGCTTGCAGATTTAATGCTTCTGCACTGAGTTATGATGAATAAAATCCTTGCTCTGAGTGGACACGAAGATTTACCCCAGTGGGCTGTCAGTAAGTATGCAGTTCCTATTTGCATCAGTATAGCTGAAGTTTAATGGAAATAATTTTCAGTATAAATTAGCATAGAGCTTGCAAGTCTAGGTTTGAGTTTTAGCAAATGTGCTTTTCAAGATACAAGGAGACATGATGCAAGTGTTCAACGTTAAAGTTAATACTGACACAAGCAGATTTTGAAGTACTGGATACTGCCTGTAAAAGTTCGCAGTGACAGAGACGTTAATACGTTGAAGCATAAGGTTCATCCAGTCTGAAGAGGAGCTAGAAGTTGTGTGTGAATCCTAACAAACATGTATGGTGGAACCACATTATAGTTGGTTCTTACTCTCTAAAACACAGTAAGCAGCATCACTGATGTGGATGACGGCAAGATACCCCCCTCCCCCAACACATCTAGCTTAAAGAGAGGCCTCGAGCAAGCAGTATCAGCGTCCCTGACATCTTTTAGCCTACTGACAGTGCCCCGCAATTCAAGATACCTGCTGCAGGGGGACCTCCACCAGGGCGCACCGAGTGTAGCCCTGTCCATTGTGCACCCTTGCCTCAAGAGACCAGTGGAGGCACTTCTTACACTCCCGAGGTCTGCACTGCAGCCTCCCCTCCCGTCGGTTCTACCTGGTGCCGACGCTGCCACCGCCGGGGCAGCCAGAGCAGAGCTCCCACGCTGGGCCCTGGCTCTGAAACGAGCGACTACCATTCACCTCGCCCTGACGGCGCCAACAGCCGCGCTAAACTCTGCTGGACGTGCCCTATTTGCCCGCCCTGTTCGCAGCTCCCTGGGGCGTGTTTTACCCGCTGAGGGCGGTGCCGTCTCTTCTGGCATCCCACTTTGTGAGTCAGCTGCTCGAGTTAGCTGAGCTGCCGGCTCCCGGGCGAAGTCTGTCGAGGACCTGAGACTACCTCGGTGACTCTTGCCAATAAGAATTGAGGCTCCTGGACTCTGTGCTTCCCCCGGCTCCAGTGTTGAAGATGCCCTCTCTGGGGCAGCTCATCTTGGCAAATGGTGATGCGTTTTATCAGCCATGTCTTCATTAGCAAGTCATGGAGTGCAACAGCTGAACGTTGTAGACTAAAGCTGTGTGTGGTGAGGAGGTCCATGATGTATGTTCCAGATCTTTTGCTTTTGGTGTCCTCCTCCAGCTGTGTATAAACCCTGTTCTCTGTAGGTGCCAGCTGCTAAACATTGTTGTTTTAAATTTCGACCCATAATATTTTCGTGCATGCTGTAGGCAAAGTAAATAATCTAAAAAATAGATACAGAAACAAAAGTATCAGTTCAGCACACGTGTTTATATGTTCCTTTATGTTTTAATAGTTCAGGCAGTTGGATACTCTGTTGGATATATTTTCAAAGGGGCCAAACAACGTCACCTACAAGCAATATAATTTAACGGAAGACACTCGGCAGTAAATTTAGACTAAATGATTGATTATTTGAAAAAATATGCTATCAAATCTAAATGGATATTGTATTATTAAAATAATTCAAAATGTTATTTTTAAGCAATGCTTATTGTCAATTCAAGGCATTTTTTTCTTCTTGGGTCAAAGGAAGTTAGATGTAAAAACCAGCAACTTTCTTCTTAAGATAAAAGTAACGTTTCAGAAAACTCTATTTAAAAAACTTTGTCTTCTTTTTAGTCATTTATAATTAAATATAAAAAACAATAGCCAAAAATATGCAATGGTCAATCTGTTGCACTCCCATTACTTCAAACAGATAGGATAAGATTTTAGAGAAAAATACAATTATTGTAATGGAAAAATCTAAGTTTAAAGCATCCCCATAGTATAGCTTACTGCTTCCTCAAAACAGGGTGATGAGGGAATGGAACGGGAGCCCCAGATACTAAAGGCAAAGATAGCTGGAATTTGAGAAAAATGTTGAGTATCTTTGAACAAATAATGTCACAAAAAGAGAATGAATGAAGATAATCACAGGAATATATGTCCTCTAGTGAGCAGATTTGTGAGTTAAACAGAGGAGCCAAACAATGCATCAGTTTAGTATTTAAGAAATCGAGTTCATAAGTAGCAGGAAATAAGGGGAAATGGAAAGGGAGGAACAAGTCCGAGTTTATTTTCATAGAAACACAAACTTAATACTTATTTTCTGTCTGGGTTGCAATAGATAAAAGCTGAAGAGAGCTGCCAGGTAGCTGAATTGATCATGCTCTGTTTGAATAAAGAACACTTCTGTGATTTGTTTCGTTGAGCTCTTTTGCAGTTGTTTGTAGATGCCACATCTAATTGTGCTTGTGTAGACCTTTAATTTGCATGAAAGAAGATAATATAATTGAAAAACTGAGGAGTTAGGCAAGTTTAGATTACTAGCGGAGGCAAGTTAATTTGTTATTCATTAAATGCTAATGAACCTGGCACCTATGTTTTATTTGTTTCACTTTGAAATTGGAAAGGTCTTGTAACACAGCTAAGTCTATGATAAACAGAGATGTTAAACCGTTGTTTTCCCTGATGTTCCACTAGAATAAACAAGTTTGTAAAACTAGGTAGCTATAAATATATGTGTGTGGTGAAGCATCCTCAAAAGGCAAACCTAAAACAGGAAGTGATTTGCATATTCAGATTCCTTTGAGAACTGTAGCTGAATTTTGTAACCCTTCAGGGCCTAGTTTTGGTATTGGTTTCTGTATAGAATGAGTGAAGTGTTGGTGCGCTAAAGGTTGTACAGCTATTCTGGCCTGAAATCCAGGGGCAGCGTCTCACTTCCTCATTTGTTCACACTTGTGTTGCCAATACAACTAGATGTAAGTACATGAAGTAGTCTTTTATTATCATTGATGTTCCTGATCATAATACTGTAAAAGACTAAAACTACATCTGTGGTTGGTCACAGAAATGCTAGAAGTATGCAGAAATCCATGGCTGATTTTCCCTTTGACTGCTAAAAAGAGTTTTGAAACAACTATTTGTGTTCATAAAAGTTATGTAACATCTTGGCGTTTGTGTCTTTGTTGCTTTACTCTTTAAAGTAGGAATAAAGATGCTTAGCCATAGGGGTTAAATTTTATGACTTGCGCAGCTATTTTATATTACAGAGTTATTTATGTTATGTTATTATACTGAAGAAAATTTAACTCTCTTTAAAAAAAGAAACCTCCATGGACAGTTTGGTGTCTTCCTTTTCTGAAAAGCAGCTTTCCTTTTTGCCTAATCTTCATTTACTGTATCTTTAAAGTATGTATAGCCTGGAAAGCAAACAGAGCAAAAGTCTAATTGAATATCCTACTTAAGACATAACTCTAACTTAAAAATATTGAAAAATGTCCACAGATACAGGTCCACAAATCATCTCACCCATGCACAGCACTGCTTCTACCACATGTTTGAAGGCAATTCTTGAAGGTTTCTGAACGTGGAATGAAAGGAATAAAATACAGAATTAAATACCTTGATTTTGACAACCTATTAGTTTTATTCAAGATTCGCAGTGTGCTTGCACTCAAAATATTCATATGCTGCTTATATGGAAATGATTATATATTGACTGAAAGTTAAATAGAAATTTGGCTCACTCTATTTATGTTGATCAGGTAAGATAGTATGAAAAACTATTGTACAAACTCAGGTTAGTTGGAGGGTGTTCCTGTCCGAAGCAACACATTTTAATAATTTAGGGAAAAAAAAATTACCTGTAATGTATGTACTATAATTCAGGGTTGCTATTTCTATTTTCAGTAATGTCTTGTAAACAGCTTGAACCTTTCACTCTTGAAAATTGAGACTACATCTCCAAATAACCTTTAACTTCATATACTTGCTTAAAATCCTTGGTGGCAGAGGGAAGAGTGTGAAGCTGTGAGTATTCTAGTGGGGAGAGGGCCTGAGGTTTCCTTTCATATTGCTTGTCAGTGCATATTCCTTGCTGCTGAGTCACAAGTCATGTACAAGTTATGTACATGAAGAATACGATAGCCAAACTGATTTCCCAGTTATTGCTCTAGTCTTGAATCAGGATATCCACATGCTGTGTTGCAGAAGGTTAACTGGTACATTTAAGGTGAGCATCTGATACTTAGTTATTATCTGTGCTTTATTCCTATTACATCATTCTGTGGGATATGCACAAATCAATGAGAAATCTGATAGAATCAGATTCCTGGCTGTTTCAGCTACAAAAATTTTGCAACATTGTAGTACTTCCTAATCATGTTTCTTATCCTTGCTATATCTATCGCTACAGACAGAAAAATTTAAATGGTCAAAGCTAAGCTGCAAATATATGTTTTTCAATTTATAAGCTGCCATGAAGATACAATTTGCAAAACTTTAAGGTAATTTTATTCAGCATGTTGGTATTTCTTTTAGGTAAGGTGATACTCTGTGGTTCCTTAAAGCAGCAGATCATGATTTTGTGTAGCTGTGCAACCCATTCCATTGGGATTGCTAGGTCGATTACTACTGCACTTCTGCCCATCAAGCACCATCCTTTTGACGCTGGCCTACCTATCATACACAGCTGATACCATGGCTATCTTCATTACGGAAATTTTCAAGGAGCCCTAGACAGGCATCTATATCCCATTACAACTTTGTTATTAGGCTTAATCATATTGCTAGTAAACAATGAAATGTACAATTGTATCAGCATCTTCTAGATATCAGTGAACCCATCTGCTAATATGGAAAAGTAACACCTGAACAAAGCTTTTGTATGAAACGAATGTGTTATTTCTGCCAGTTGGCATACATTTAGTTCTGGTTTAGTGTAAAAATTAGCCTTCAAAATTAATCCTGGGTGTAATGAAATGGGTGCAACAAATTTTAGAGTTTTATAATGCATCTCAACAAAATAATAATTGCATTAAATGCTAAAGGCCCAAATCAGTTGTCTTTAGTATAACATTTGGCTTTTCAATCATTAGCATGAAAGATGGAAAGTGTAAGGAAGTAAGGAAGATCACTTTTTCAGAGGCAGAAAAAGCAAAAAGTTTTCAGATACTTTTCTCAAATAGTGAACTGTACACTAAGATATTTTCAGCTAAAAGATAGAGTATGGTAGTCTTCAAATTGCCTCCTAGTTTAATTCAGGAAGGTATCCCCCATTTAAGCTCAACTGCATTCAAAAGCAACATGACCTCTTAGGTACTCTCTCAAAGAAACTGGAACTCCAGAATGGTTAAACCATTTGGTATGCCAATAACTGAAAATGTATCTGAACTATATAAACTTTTAATCCCCAATCCTATAGTTGTTTCTTCTTTGCAGACAGATGTTGTACGTGTTTGAATCAGGCATTGCAAATGGCAAGATGGCAATTCCCTAGTTAAAGTAACTCATCTGAAATAACCTGTCAAATGGAAAGCATTTTGAAGTATATACAAATTACCAAAAAATCCCCCAAAAACAAAACCCACCAAAACCCAAAAGCTCTTAAGGATGACAAAGGGGAAAAAAACCAAACAACCCCAAACAAGGAGGAAAGCCCATCTCTCTTCCAACTCAGTTTCTTCCCTTCCAATTTTTTTTACCTCTACACTAAGACCATACTGGTGATATCTGACTAAACCATTGCACACCTCTTTCATTAAGAAGAAATTCGGACTATTAATACTTGGTTATTAGTGGTCATGGAAAGTCCGATTGCCCTGATAATGGCTTTTGTCCATTTTTTAAATCTTCCTTTTTTCCTCATGGTGTTCCTTTATTTCCACAATATTTTTGTGTACAATATAATTTACTTTGGTCTATGATGACTCAGATATTTTCCAAGATGTTACAATTTTTTTAAAACTCCATTTCCTCGCAATTTATGTTTAAAGCCTAATTCTTAGATACTCTTTGTTTTTTGAATGATAAAAAAAAATATTAATTTTTAAATTAAAAACAGCATTCAAGCTGACTGGTTTTTGTTTTCTTCTTTTTTTTTTTTTTTTTTACAGCACTTAAAAAGTAAGGTTTTGTCCTTAAAAGCTACAATAATTACTTCAGTAACATTGAAAATTTAAGCCAGGTGTTCAGTGGTTGTAAATCAGTGACGCTCCAGTGGAGTCAGACAAGAACTTGAGCTAAAATGTACTGCTATATGTTATATTTGTCTGTAGTTTTAACTTCATTTCCTTTGTGGGACTGTAGCACCTTTCATAAAAAGATATGGAAGCTTTTACTGTTTTCAATCCTCTTTGAAGTAGCTGCTGAGTTAAGGGAACAGAAGCCTTGCTCTTAAGGAGCTACAGTGGCACAACTACTTCAGAATAAAAATGGGGAGTTATGTAGTGAGAACATTTGCTGCCGGTCTCGATTTGGTGGGATTTATTTTCTGACTATTAATTTTTAAAGCAACTTACCTCATTTTCTGCTGGTTTTTTGTTTTATCTTGACAGCTCTCCACTGTCTGACAAGGACTCCCTGCCATATGTTGGCCCTGTGCTAAAGAAAGAAGCTTCCTGGAGTTGTCTCACTTCTCAGTCTGGTCAGATTGTTTAAAATCTCTACATAGAGTTTACCAGGGAGAAGTGGAGCTCAAAAACACACCCCACACCTGAAATCTGTTGGACATAAACTTTCCTGCATATGAGGAGTTGAAGGTGAGAGCAACCAAGTGCCATGGGTATAGTGCCATAGATGTGCTATTAACACAGTCATAGGCTGGTTGGTGGTCTGTAGGTGTGACGTTGGGTTAAGCAGGACCACTAAACGTTGCAGAGAGGTGAAAACCAGAGTCTCTCTCCATTGGCAACAGCTCCGAAGTTATTTGAACCTTAAAAAGAACCAAACCCCAAACACAAACAAACAAAATTATTTTAAAGAATTTTGGAGTTGCCATCTGTTCAGGGAAAAAAATAACATTCATCTCAAAATCAGACACATCTCTCATTTAGCAGTTTAAAACTTAGAAGGGTCATGTCTCTTCTCATTTAGTTAATATGGTTCCACAACCACCCTCCTGTTCATTTAGTCTGTATCTATGTAGACAGACAAGAACATGGTATCCGAATGAATTCCAGGAAAATTCAGTTAAAATTAAGGAACTGAATTTAAGATTCTACATCAAAAGGGAGCAATGAACACAACTAAATATTTCCTCACTAAGACTGACTATACATAGCTTTCATGGGAGCTTTTATATCCAATAAGCCCAAATTTAACAAGTTTATTACAGCTCTGGTCTCAAATGCGTAATATCTGTGCAGGCAAGCCATAGAATCCATAGAGAGTCACTGCATCACTTGGGCTAGTTCACCCTGATTATTAAATTAAACAGCCAATTTCAATCATCCCTGGAGCGCTTCCACTCCTAAAACAAAAGTAGCATGTAACTCTATATCCTTATTTCTGAAAGCACCAATGGGACTGTGTTTGGCCAGCTTTGCTGTGGCTTTTTACGTATCATCTAAAAGTAAAACCAGGTGTAGTGGACGTAAAGCATAAATGGGCTTCTCCTTTTCTGTAGCTGAATAAGGTACAGATTCAGCTGTAGCAGTTATGTTTCTTCTTCCTAGTAGCTGGTGCAATGCTGTGTTTTCGACTTTAGTCTGAGAACAGTGCTGATAACACTTGGGTGTTTTTAGTTGTTGCTAAGTAATGTTTACTCTGATCAAGGACTTTTTCAGTCTCATGCTCTGCCAGTAAGGAAGGGCATGGGAAGCTGTGAGGAAGCAGAGACAGAACACCTGAACCAAGGTAGCCAAAGGAGTATTCAGTACACAACATGTCATACCCATATTATAAACTGGGGGGAGTTACTCGAGAGGCCCAGATCGCTGCTTGAGTTGGGCTGGGTATCGATCAGCCGGCGATGAGCAATTGTATTGTGCATCACTTGTGTTTATTGTATTCTTTTCATTTTCCCCTTTTAGTTTTACATTCCCTCCCATTGTTATTGGTGGTAGCAGTAGTAGTTTTGTATTATACCTTAGTTACTGGACTGTTCTTATCTCAACCCATGGGATTTATATTCTTTTGATTCTCCTC
>JANHGB010053450.1:0-24760 GCA_026283785.1 Coracopsis vasa
AATTTATACAATGGTATAACAATTTTCTGGTTTTCTCTCTATTCGTTTCTTTACACTCTATTTACCTTTTTGACTGTCACTGAGTTATTCATATAACTATCTGTATAATCGTAAGGGCACATTTTACTGCATTAACAAGCTGCTTTGAGTACACCTATGAAAATCTGATTGGTATTTTCTTCACTGACTTTTGTTTGTCATTGGTGTCTCAAGTATTTGACTGTGTGAGTCTTCTTCAGTCCTCACAGCTGTTTTTTTGTTTTTCCCAGATGTTTCATTGCAGACTGTGGCAACTCACTATCAATCCTTCTTTCTGGATCTTTTGTTAAGTTTTCATATGTCTAAACAAAGATGTCACTAAAATTCCATTCATAAATGCCCTACACTACAAAATCTCATCTTTAATATATTTTTTCCTTGTTTTATACCTTTTAAACAGCTATTCGTTTGTGTGAGGATCTTCCCTGGTTCTCCTTTTACAGAGTTGAATTGATCAAAATGTATTAAAACAGTAATTTTGAATGGAAAGCAGACAGACATACAAACAATTTAGTTTAACAATATAATTAGCCTACTTGGAATTGTTCAGGATAACAGGGTTTGTAGAAAGTCTTCTGTGAGAAATTCCTTTGGATTTTGATAGGTATAAATGTTCAGATTTTTGGATTTAAATTCTACTTAGGCAGAATACAAGTTTGTGTTTCTGAAAGGTTATCTGATGGTACCATTCCCTGTAGATTTTCAAAGTTAATGCAACCCTCCTCTTGCCCAAAATACTAAAATCAGAGTCCCAAATATGACATTGGGTGAGTTCTGATTTAGACGCAAATGCATTACCTACTGAATCAATAACATCATCCTTTTATTATAAGTACATGGTGAAGTAAATAGAAGTTTTGTTATTGACTTCAATTGGATTTCACCTCTAAACAGCTCTTAGAAGCTTCTTAGCCATGTAGAAAAAGCTATTGCTGACCTTGTTTAGCATGCTAGATATGATGAGATTTCATTGCAAGGTGATATAGCTTCAAATTTAAATTCATCTACTGGATGTGGAAAATAAAGAAGTGTTGCATTGTCAAATATGTGTAGGCAAGAAATGGGTGAACAGAATTGAAATGCAGAATATAATGATGTTTTTGCATTCTCTCCTTGCCATTTATTGATGCAAGAATACCTTAATCTTGAGGTATTTATTACTATCATTTAATAATAAATCACAGAGAATCTATAATGATAATAAATTTTCTGACATTTTCTTAATGTTAGTGTCTCTTAACTGTGGATATGCCCCATCCCTGGAAGTGTTCAAGGTCAGGTTGGATGGGGCTTTTATCAAGTGATCTAGTGGAAGGTGCCCCTGCTCATGGCATGCGGATTGTAACTAGAGGAGACTAGTTGTATCCCTTCTATGAGTCTATGATTCTATGATATTGTTACAATTTCATTTTCAGTGCTAGTTGTGAGGATTTGGACACAAGCATCTGCTGTAACTTACAGATACATAAGGAAACACACTGACTTGGTTTTGTAATGAAGATCTGGAGTCAGTGAGTGAGGATTAATCACTTAAACTGATCATAACTTATTTGTGATCAGTTTGAATCTCAGAGAATGGAATCATGGCTGATGACAATCATTCTTGTTTGGTTGCTTTGAGCGCCTCTATGTTGCTTGAGATCATAACAGCTGTTGCGTTTTTTATGAGAGATACCTTGCATAGATCAAGACCTGATGGTTCTTTTTCTATATCTGAAAACTTTGGTAGCCATATTAACTGAAATTCTCACATCTGAATCTAAAGCAAAAAACTGGTATTGAAGATATTGTTTTCTGTAAGTTTTACCTGTTTAGCACAGGCTTATATGAAGATGATTTCTATGACCTTAGAGAAGTCTACTCTGAATCATGTGGTATAAAGGTTTCCTGGTTTATTTTAGAGTGTTTGACTTCTTGTTTGTTTGTTTGTTTAAAAATTGTTATTAGGAATTTATCAATTCATGTTTTTTTTTTAAATTATACTTTTCTATTATTTACTCCAGCATTTTGCAAGACTTCTATTAATGCTGAATACAATTCAGAAGATACACAGACTGTGTTTTATATTTATTCAAATTATTTTCTATGCTATTTTTAAATGTTCTTATAATTAAAGAATTATTGCCTTACTCTTCCTTTTTTAGGCAGTTTGAAGTGGTTTGATTTGTTTTAAGTTTTACAAAGTGAAATTAAAATATAGAACTGATATATTTGTGTATTAATGGCAAGGAAGCTCTTATCTCTTCAAATTTCTTAATGCTTTGTTTAAGCATTAAGTAAACTTAATGTTTAACTAAACGCTTAAAGTTAAACTTAACTGTGAATGTTCGTATCGATTTTTTTTCTTTTGAAGACTGACCTTAGAATCTGATCCATTGCAAGTATAGAAGAGCAGGATAATTTATTACCATACGTACATACTACCAGAGTACCATGGAATCTATATAATGTGCTTTTAAAACTCCAGACTTTCTTATTATTTAAAGACTGTACCAACATTGTATACTTTTATTTCTTACATTAGTAAGAGTTTAGTCTAGCTAGTCTTCTGGTTATGTTGAAAAATAAATGCTTAGAATAACACAGGAGATTTCAACTTCTTGTAAGACAGTAAGAAATAAATACAGCCTATTTGTGGATAACTTCTAAACAATATAATTTTTTTTTTACTTTTTATGACTATTCATGCTTTGATTAAGAAGCTGTAAATCTTCACTGAAGTTTACAGGCGTAGTGCTCAACTGCTGGATAACCCACTCTTTCTGTATTATGTATTAGATAGACCTTTAGAATCTCTGGAAAGATTTCTTGGTTCATCTATAATGCAACACAGTGGATATCAAGGGCTGGCTGCTTGTAAGTACTTTAAGCTGTCATATAGTAGCACTGCCAGAAACGAGGGCTGCCACTCAGACTTGCCCTGACTTCACCACTGTGCAATGAACCACACTGGAGAACTGATGGAGCTGAAAAATAACTGTTTCCTTCTGCCATGTGAGTTTTTATCAGGATCACTCTCTTCGTTCTTTTTGCCTCTACAAAGTTACGCTACCACAAAGGAAGATATGACATGGAGACAAGACTGGGTAACTTATGGTACTACTAGCTGGTAGCAGTTAAAATCATCAAACTACAAATAAATGTTCCTTTTTACTGAGTAGCTTTCATTCTTCTTTACATGAATTTCCTGATTTATTTAGCAAAATTAGTCAGCATAGAGCACTAGAGTTTCTATTGATTTCCACTGTAAATTACTCTCAAAGTTGTCTATTTGCTTAAAATTAACAATACTTGGATGAAAATTTATTGGGTGAGGTATTTTGCTGGAATCTGAGAAAAATCAAGGACATGTTTCCAGCCCTGACAGATGGAGGTGAGGGAAGAGGAAAAGAGAGTTAGTGGGGGAAAGAGGCTTTGCAGCTGCATCATCACAGCTGCATCACAGGATGCAGGAGACAGCACTGATGTCCAGTGTGACTGGTGAACCTGATTGCTCTTAGCACACCTGCATCTCAATATAATTAGTATAGCACTCTTACATTTATAGAAGAATTATACATTTTTAGCTGTCTAAAAGGTAGGTAGTATATATCATTCTGTGGAGGTGACACTACTTCCTTGAGTTTAGGCTAGGCAACTAGCTTTTTGATGATTATGTTGCATTGACACAGATGGAGCGGTTGTCAAAATCCAATTCACTGGGATCTTGGCACAGGTTAATGCCTGCGTGAGGAATCAAATCTCTTCAACATAACAGTCAGTGGCTGTCCAGACAGTCATAGGCATCTCCATTGCAAGGGTCCTTGCAGCAGTGTCTTCAGCTGAATAGGCTCAGACTTCTTGATCTGCTGTTCTGCTCAGTTCTTGCAGTCCATCTGGCACTGATCCTGAGTGACACCTCCATCATATGCAGGTTCCACTGCAATAGATTATTTCAAGCTACAGACAAAACATCTCCTAATTCTCTTAACTGTCTATAAAAGGCTTCCCTATTGGACTTATCTAAGTACAATGTGATCAATTTTGCAACAGGAGCCTCCTGAGAGTCTCTGAGTTAGTACATTTCTCCACCCATGCTGTTAATTGACATATTTAACCATAGAAATTGGTCTAGGCACTGCAGGGTTTCCTTGGAGAAATCTTCAGGGCAGTCTGAAATTTCCACCAGGAGAGCTTCCTCACCAATTAGTCACATCTTTAATTGAGAGGGTGGCTTGGAGTTTGGTCAATCACTGTCTCAAGTCAGTCAATTGTCTAAATTGCTCCACTATCTCATCTACACAAATGTCTACATGGGGAGTTTCTGGATCACCCAAGGAGTTAATGACAAGTGCACCAGGTGTTCACACAGGCACAGCCCTGTTACCCAGCTTACCACAATTATAACTATAGGACAAACTTGAATTTAGCCCTTTTTTTTTTTAATGCTTAAATTCTATACCTCTTACTGCAATTAAAAGCTAGGCAAGATGAAACAGCATCTCAGTAACTGTAGCACTGCTGGAGGAGAAAAACTAATTTCTGACCTTTTTTTTTACTGAAATGGTTTTAAAAAAGACTTTTTTTAATAATATTTTTTATGCCTCTAATGGATTCAAACTGCCTTCATAGCAAATGTAAAGTGAATAAAAATAAAAAGATAACCACTAACAAATTTAAAATTTAACTTCAGCACCATTTATGCCTCCATTCACCTGTCAGAACAGCTGAACTAATCCAGGATCACAGCTCTAGAGTACCACTGAAACAGATCACCAGCTGACTACAACTAGGTGTGTCCAAGAAGGGAGAGAGGAGGAATAGAGCAAGACAGATAGATCTTGTGAAGGTAATGTCACTTGGACATCATTCTGGGACATTGCATCTGGTAATATCAGTCAATGGGATGTTGTTATCCACAATCTATAGCTGAATATTATGTATTACTATTTTAGTTTCATATTTTGTCATCTAGCTTTTAAAGCATCAGCATCAATTTCAAGAGGAGAAAAAAGAAAAAACAAAACAAGACATATCTCCCCACTGTAAAATCACTGCCTTACAGCTGTTAAAGTGCTTTACCTACATCTTAGAAGTTACCACAAATATGTGATCTGGCACTTGAGTACTCCTAAATCACTTTAGCAGCTGTTTTTAACAGGTATTTCTGAAAGAAAGCATCTTAACTGAGGTGCTGTTAATGAAGGTTTCTTAATCTCAAGGCCTTAGTCCTCCCAGCATAATATCAGCAATTTCAACTGACTTTAATAGAGGCAGTTTGTGTCCTGCAGGGAAGAAAAAGACCCTGGGAGCATTAACTAAATGAGCTTTAACACAGAAAACTGTAACTGAGGTCATCTTAATTCATCTACTTTTCACTGTGCTAACCTTAAATTAACTAATTTGAGACCTTTGACCTTAACAGAGGGATTTCTTAGTTGACATACTGTTAAGTGACACAGATTCTACCTGGGATAGCCTTAGGAACTCTATATGAGCATACGACTACTATAGAAAATGCAAAATTCTTTTGGCTTCAGAATAATCAGATATTCATATGAAACTTTTCTAAAAAAGTAATTTTAGTTGTTTTAGGCTTCAGCTTTTGGGGTTTTACTCAGTTGAGTGGAAGGAAGAAATTAATAATGAATTATTATGTAAGTGTATTAAAATATCAAATTATAAATATTTCCTGTGACAATATAATTATGTAAAATCTATGGCTGTATTTATGCTATTATATAGAAGAGAACCAGAAACTGACCTTTTGGTCCAATGCCCCAGAAAAGCAGCTAGTATTAGTCCCAGAAATCTGGACCTAGCACAATTTCTATAAAATATGAGGTTTGGAAGTATTTTTGAAAATCCAAATCAAAGCCAGGGATTCAAGTAATAGTAAAGAATACAGGTGACTAGAGCTTATGTCCAGGACTCAAGCTTCCCCATATTATTTTCTCTTATTAACTACAACAAATAGCCAGAGTTGTATGATTTTTGCATGCTGAAGGAGATTTCTGTTTCCAAGTAGTACATCATCAGCAAAAAAAAGAAAAAAGGCCCATCAAAACACTGAGCTCCTGGAAATAAAACTGGATAACACAAAATAATACTTTAGAGGGTAGACTATACTCCTATCTTAGTTAACAAAGGGAATATTTCAACATTTCACTCCCTATCCATCTGCTTCACTATCTATCAGATATTCACTATCTGAATCATGAGTCTAGATGTGATCTGATTCCTGGTGGAAATAATTTTTTTCTGTGAGAAAGAGAGTGCTATTTTGAAGGATTCATGTTCCTTTGGACACAGAAAGGCTATACCAAGATCTGCGCTTAAACCACATTTACTGGATAGCATCAAAATAGTTGCATAGAGCACTCAGTCAGGTTTTATGTTTTAGAGAGAATTTGACTTCAATCCCTTGTTGGCCCTGTTGTGGTTTAAACTCAGCAGGTAACTCAGAACCACGCAGCTGTTTGCTGACCCCCTCCCAGCAGGATAGGGAGGAGAATCAAAAGAATGAAATCTCACGGGTTAAGAACAGTCCAGTAACTAAAGTATAAAATAAAACTGCTACTACTCCTAATAATAACAACGATAAGGAAAATAACAAGGGGAGAGAATACAAACCTAAAAGGCGAAAAGGAAAAAAAACAATAAACAGCAGAAATCAATAATACAATTGCTCACTACCTGCCTACCAATACCTAGCCTGACTTGAGCAATGATCTGGGCCTTTCGGGTAACTCACCCCAGTTTATATACTGGGCATGACGTGCTGTGGTATGGAATACCCCTTTGGCTATTTTGGGTCAGGTGTCCTGTATCTGCTTCCTCCTGGTTTCTTGTGCTCCTCCTCACTGGCAGAGCGTGAGACTGAAAAGTCGTTGATCGGAGTAAGCAATAGTTAGCAACAGCTAAAACATCGGCGTGTTGTCAGCATTGCTCTCAGACTGAAGCCAAAACACAGCACTGCACCAGCTAGTAGGAAGGAGAAAAATAACTGTTACAGCTGAAATCAGGTCAGGCCCAAGCATTACATCTCCAACTGTCAATGAGGATAGGATGGTGTTAATACTGTTATGGCTTCTCAGTCTGAGTCTACCAGTTCAGTACCCTATGTGGTGTGGTCAATACAGGACAGACAAGTGGGTTTCAGCTCATTTTTGGGATAGGCTATACTACCTGATAGAGGGTCACTGAGCCAGGGGAGTCCCAGGAATCAAGAAGTCAATACAGGGAGTGAGTGTCACAGGGAACAGGAAGGAATTATCTATTGGATTCCTGTTTCCTAGGAGAGTTTCTGAAGTATTTTCCCTCCTCTCCCTGACCCCTGAGCCTAATCTAGCCATAGTAATTCACTACTATATTTTTTAAAGAGTTATAAGAGAGGAAGGGACAAATGATAGTAAACACAGGAAATAGACCATATACAAGTTTTTTCAAGTATTCATGTAAAATGTTTTCCCAATACATGTGCATGAAATGCCAAGGCAATCCATGCAGCTCAAGAATCTCTGCACGTGTAATTCTGACTTCCATTTGCACATCAGGCATTTGGCCTTTAAACACATGGACAGTTAAAAATATTTGGACTTTATTGCATTGTTACAGATGTTAAAACTATTTAATACTTGCCAATATTTAATCAGTCTACAATACTTCTGCAAAGAGGCCCTTGTAATTGATTGCCATATTCAAGGTTTGGCACAGAAACAAAGCAGTACAAATATGAAATTCTGACTTGTTTTCCCCATGCAAAAATCCCATAATTTGTTTTTCTCATTTAACCAGGATTGTTACTTTTGAAATTGTGTGTTAGGTTTTGCACCGGAGTTTACATTTTTGTACCCATAACCGTGTTTTGTGGTTTTAATGTGGATTGTTGCTTTTGGGCTGGTGAATGTGACTGCTTGTAACACATATAGAGGTTGGATGTTAGTCTTCAAAGGCTGTGCTGTTGCTGCTACATTATGTTCTCTCAGAAGGACATATGTATTTTCTGCCTAATTTTCTCCTTCTGTGTTGTATTAGTTAATTTCTAGTTCTAGTATAAAATAATACTCGCTTTATGAAAATTTCCTCCTTATAAAGTTCCATATACCTCCACTACGCATAAATATTTTTATTGTATAATAATAGTTAATTTTTCTTAAGAAAAACTCCAAATCATGTATGTGCACACTACATGGAAATTCACCCGATTTTCAGGAAATGAGTGGTAAACCTGTGTTTTGTCTCCCAGGTAACATTATTTTTCTTAAGGTCTTAACATGTTTGTGATCAACATCACATAGGGCTTCTCATGCATCTGTTAATTTATCTTTATGTATTTGCCTATTTGGGAATATAAAGTAAGACTTCCCTTGATTGATTCAAGACTTCTCTTGATTGATTTTTTTTTTTTTTTTCTGAATGGCAACTTCTAGGCAGCTTTTCTATGACACAAAAGTCCATGGCAAACTTTTTAATGTTTCTGCATCTCAGTGTTTCCCTGCAATATCAGGTGAATAAAAGACTTTGAAAAACCTAAAGAATCTAGTACATTTTACATTCTGGACTATTTGCCTATTAGATGTAATTACTTTAGTGGGTTATTTGTCAGGATTTTATTCCATGTAAGACAAAGAACCAAACAAAAGCTGACTTCTAAATTAAGTGTTTTTACATTGAAAAAATTATTAAATCAAATAGATTTTCTTGGTCCACCTGTGTTGTATGTGCTCTTTCTGAAGTTTATTCTAAATAAGATGCCATGCAGCCCTACAACATGATGCTGTTTCCAAGAATGAATTTTTCACTAGCGTTTAGGATCTCACAGTGATCTTAATTAAACACAATTTTCTTGAATTTGTATCTGTATTTGAGAATCCAACACCAAGCAGGTGAGTTTTTGCTTTACCTCAAAAATATAGGTAACCCATTTAAAGTGTCAAGGCTTCCATTTTAACAAGCTTTCATCAAACTTCTGTCATTGCGACAGCAGAAAATGTCAATGGAGGGAAAACTTGTGGCAGATTACTCCAACAAGGAGCTCTTCCTCTGGGATGCTGTGCTGGGCAAGTCCTGGGACTCATGCAACTTATATGTCCCTCCAGAAAAAGGTAGTGTTCTTACCCAACAAGGCTGAGATTTTGGTGATGGGTCAACTGTGCACCTTAAGGAGAAAAATAATGAATTTGGGAAAAGCTAGACACAGGTGAAAACTTGTTTCTCTAAGAGACTTTTTAGAAAGGTTAAAAAACCCTCCAAAACTAATGGGAAAATGGACCTAAAATTACTTCAGTGAAATAAATAAACTGAATATCTACTCTATTTTTGGAGGCGTTACACAAAACATAAATACCAGTCCTGAATACAAAAAGTAAATGAAAACAATATTCTGCTAGTCATGCTAGGAATACATTTTTTTTTTAATGTTCTGATCAAAAGAACCCCTAGTACTTTTGTAGAAAATTGCTTTTTCACCATCAGATTTTGAACCAACCTTATATCAGATGTCATTATACTTTTATCAGTTTACAAATTTTCCACTGGGACTCATGATGATACATTCTCCATGAGATGTAATGGTTCAGACTTGCAGGTCCACTTTTTTTTTTCTTACTGTGTTGCCTTCCTCCCCACCCTTCCCATTTCACTCCCCCTTTTTGAATAACTTATTTATGCACATATTTTGTCATTATGTCATACTGTTCTCCTGGTTCTGAGGCAAAACTTTCAAGATCCGCTGTTATTATGAGTGTAGGCATTCTGGCACTTGTTTATTTTCTTTTAATTAAACTGATAAATGCTTTTATACTCCATTTTTGTCTTGAGGCTATTTGAAAAATAAAAATTATATCAGGTTACTAACTTAAAGTAAGTATATTCTCAAGTATTAGTAAATGCCTTGGTACTTACCAATAACAATTTTCATCTAGCTACTTTCATCTTCACAGGTATTAGTTTTTATTCAATTTACTCTGCCTGCCTAAAATGAGGCATATTATCCTTTACATTTCTGTTTATCATGAAGGACTCAATTTCTGTCTTCTCTTTTAATCCTTTGGGAAAAAATAAAATAGTGACAATTATGGATTTATTGCCTTTGGATTTTTAAATCTTGCATTTTCCTTGCAAAATTACAGGAAATAGAGAAATGCAAGTCGACCTTCAAGTTCTTCTTCATGACTGCTGACATGGACAATTTCTGTACCTTTTTTGACTATATGTTATGCACCTCAGGTAAAGATTGCTATAAGGTAACTTTTGTGTCTCAGTTAATGTACACTTCCTTTGAGACAGCTGGATTTCTCATAAGCAGAAGGAAGGACCCTTAACGCTCTTTTTTTTTGCAGAACAGGACCGTACATCATTTAAATTGACAAAACATTAGAAAGGTTCAGATGCTATGACTTCACCCAACTGTTTTCATTGTCAACAAAAAGGAAAGGAAATTTGAGGAAAGTCCTTCTGTAGAAGATCTCATCTTTGACATACTTATTACCCATCACAAGGCTTACTTTAAACTTCCTTTTTGTCTGAAGTGCTGTCTTTCAAAACAGCAGTTGCCAAAGTATATCATACAGCCAAAATCTTCCCTATTCATACAACAGAGTTAACAGACCTTAATTATATAGGTGATCAAAGTCAAACTTAACCCACTTGAACCATATAGCTGTAAAATTGATTACAAGATACTGTGTCAAGGACCTTCCTGTTACTAACTATAAAATTTATTCTACATATCGTTTAGATGTTGGACATAGCATTTAATTGATCCCTTTCCATGGATGGGTGGGATATTTTTGCCTCTGTTAACGTAACGTTCTGGAGGTTACAGTCTGTTTTGGCACTTGCATTTACAATCATAGCGATCAATTAGTGTTCAGAATCACAATTTCTTCTTCAGCAAAAATGAACACTGAAAGAATTTTGTCTGATAATAAACAGATATATACTGCATCTTAATGTCTACTAAAGATCTCTAGCTATCATCACTACATACTAATCACAGAAATAATTTAGCAATGTAAATATATAGCCTTTTAATATATTACTAATGTAAATATATATTGCCATATAGTAAGTCTGCCACATGTCAGAATTTAAAAAATTACAGATCTCTACTTTGCTTCCTTAATATATAAGTATTACACAGCCTTTATTGCATACTATTATTTTGGTTTGATTTGGCCTCTATCACTTTACAGGTACCCACTGAAAAAAGAATTGGAAGGTTTATAATGCAAGTTAATTTTTCACACCTAAAAATTATTTCAGTGTCATATATGTATTTATGCTCTCTTTGCATTCTTAAACTCCTTCTCATTTGGAACTGAAACTTTTAAATTGAGAATCCATATATTTGCCTACTATATTCTCCTACATGGCATGAACAATCAGATGAAGAAAATCCACTCGTTGGTACTGTTTATCTAACTAACTAGTTAACCAAAACCAGCACCCGCTGTTAAACGAAGTGCAGCTGATCAAAACTGATGTACTCATAAAAAGTGTATTTTTTTCCCTTTCTTTTCACTGAATCAGCATAAAAAATTAAACCATGGAAGAATTTGATCAAAGTCTTTTGAAATTAAAATATCTGGCATAATTTTATTTACCTGAAGAAGTTTGAATACGCTGAAGCACCTCTGGAACCATGAGCAAATCCAAAAGTGATGTAATCTAGTCACAGAGATGGATTGGCAGGGGCAATGATATCTGAAGGATGGGCTCAGAAAGCCACACATGGACCACATGTGCAAGGACTAGGACAGTGCAATTAGCATTCTGGTCTGATCCTTTTCCCCACAAGAGACTGTACAGTTTATCTGGCATTGAAGGCATCCTGTTCCTCGAAGAAAGTAATCCTGTGTACATGCAGCCAATCTGAGGCACTGGCATTTGTAAAGCAAGAATGCAAACAACACTTGGAACCTTTTGGCTTCTTAAAAAAATTCTGACATCAAAAGACTGAAGAAGTAACTCTTCTAGGGTATTGAGACAGAAGAATGTAAAAATTCAGTATTAACAGGACCCATAATTTACTTTGTCATAGAAAATGTCACTGAAATCTATCGTAGCAGGAAAATTGTCCTCTTTTTTTCTCACATGTTTATAATCATGAGTCAGTGTATTACTGCTAAAATCAAACATAGCCTTATTCTTTAATCTTGTAATACTGTCCATGTTTCAGGTTCTGACTCTCCTCTGCGTCCTGCCTGGGGAGGGGCAAGGGAGAGGATGAGCAAGCAGCTGAGTGCTATGTAGTTACCAGCTGGATTTAAACCACGACAAATTTAAGTGGAAAAAAAGAATTGAAATGAAATTTACCGTTTACTAAATCAAATCTGATAATAGTTCCATAAAACTGTATTCCTTTCGTGCACAAAAACCAAAGGATTCCACCTATTTTATTTTTAAGAGTCTCAAATATCAGAGCGGTCTCTGAACAGACAAAGTAAACAGTGTTGAGAACACCTTCATATTCAAAATGTGTGGTGAAGGTAGTAATGATCACATAAATACAGCATGTCATTATTTTTACATGTAAAGAAACACTATTTCAATAGTATTTTCGAAGGTCATAGAATTAGTAATGAAATACTCACTTGAACAGAACTTGAGTGTTTGAACAACAGTTTTCTTTTGCATCTCCAAGCAGATTAGCAGCTACATGGCTTCAACTCATCAAAGTTTTCTTCCCTTCCTGCCCACAACAGGAATCTCTCTGTGAGTGAGTAGGCTGTTTTACAACTGAAACCTTAATTTGAGACAAACAGAGGTAATGTAAAACTAGAACTGGTTGTTTTGTTTGTTTTGCTACTGGAAGACAAAATAAACAGATTATCATGCTGGATACTTTAACCACAACCAATAACTTGAAATTCAGTCTTTACAAGTTCTTATAAGCAATACTACCACAAAAGCCTAGATCTCCAGAGAATCTCTCTTTCTATCTCAAGAGGATGTTTTATCCATATGGCTGGAGAAACTAGGAAGAAATATGCATTCAGTTTCTCTTGACACTGAGTATTTTGAAGATGTTTTGGGCTAATATTAAAGCATGAATTTACAAATTACCAGGAAAGGGTTATGATACTTTGGAAAGTCCAGTTTTGTTTCACTTTTCTGGAAGCATTACTTGAGTATAAATATGAAGCAACTTCTACAGCAGATTTTATTCTAAAGGAAACAGGAAAAGAATGCAGATTTATTAATGAACTATGTGCTGCAGAAACTATTTCACAGCATTTCTACAGCACTTTCTGAAGGAAGTCTCCATTTGCAATCTGTTGTTTTTTCCTTCAATGATTCATAATAAACTCGACATACTGAGACATCATTTTATTTCTACACACCAGTTGTATGTCATAATATGTATTTATTAATTGCACAAATATGCACTTGACAATTTTTAATATTGCCTAAAAGATTAGACCCTAAACTAACTGACCAGAGCTGTCATCTCAGCTCAGACTGACTATTAGTGAAATGTGATGTGAACACTTCATTTTTTTTATGCACATGTTCAGTTTTACATTTTCCCTTTGTAATCACTGTCTAGTTTCACATTTTCAGCAAAGTTATAGAATAGCTTCCACAATTATTTTTGCACTATTTAGTAAATCTTTACTCTGTTTCCCAAGCCTGTTAGAAATCCAGTTCAAGCACTGGCAAACCAGTATATGAATATCTTGCCGGTCCTGTAGAAGCTTAAAAACCTGATAGAATCATAGAATCATAGCATAGTTAGGGTTGGAAAAGACCTTAAGATCGTCTGTTCCAACCCCCCTGCCATGGGCAGGGACACCTCACACTAAACCATGTCACCCAAGGCTGTGTCCAACCTGGCCTTGAACACCGCTAGGGATGGAGCATTCACAACTTCCCTAGGCAACCCATTCCACTGCTGCACCACCCTTACAGTAAAGAACTTCCTTATATCCTATCTAAACTTCCACTGTTTAAGTTTTAACCCTAAAGCTGATCTGTAAGAAAAATATTATTTTTAGGATGATTCATGGGAAGTCATTAACAAACAAACCATAATACAAGACTTGTTCCTTTATTTCTATAACTCCATTCACATGTAGTGTCCATCTTGAAAGAAATACAGAGTGCATATTAATACTTTCTGTGAACAGATGCAAGTAAATAACCATACCCATTGTAAGACATTATTCTGAAGCAAATAATAGTGAAAAATATTGCCCATGAGTGGGATCTGTCACCCTCTAGAGGTACCTAGTCCTATTAAGGAATAGAACTTGAAAAAAGTAAGACTAACTAACTGGAAGATTACTAAGGACTAAAAAGGTGGTTATACTGGTTTTATTTATTTTTTGTAGAGTTATCACATTATCCTCACTAGGCAAAAGGGTGATCAGCATACAAGTTGAAAGGAGTGAATTTTGAAAAGGAAAAAATATAGGGGGTGGATTCAGAGACTACTAATACTCTTTATCGTCTGTTCATTTTTCCACCGGGATAGGCCAAACAAGGACTCTGTATTGTACAAGGACAAATAAGAATACTAATAAACTTCTTGTTATGTAATAGAAAACTTTCAACTAGGCTATTTTTTTTTTCCAGGCTGGCAAGCAATTTTGCATAAGGATCCTCTACTTTAAAATGTAGACCCTTGTAAATTTTGTACAAGTTAATTACAGATTGGTGAAAAATAAGATAACCGAAGTGCTGATGTAACTAAAATTACAGCATGCTCTACTAAAATGCCTAATTTGGCTAACTTAATGCAACTTTTGAAACTTTGCTCATCCGTGTGCTCAATATTGACATGTAGCTGTTTGCAGCCTAGCAATGTAGGCAAATAAATTTAATAGTACATATGATGATACAAATGTGATTAGTATGTCATACTAAGATCAGTATGCTATGCATACTGATGAGGATGCATATGAGTAGTTACTGCATCGTGAAGATTTGGGCTTAAGTAATGGAGTAAATACAAGTGTTATCTATTTTGTACAGTGCAGGATTGCAGTAGAGGGATTATTGACGATGTCTAAGAAAGGTTTTTAGGAATTTGAGAAGTGAACTAAGATCTTCTTGGTGTCTGGTTAGTGTCTTGAACTTCTGTCATTCTACTACACTGAGTTTTTATCTAAGACTATCGCACTAATGTGACTTGCTTTCTTGTTTTTTGTCTCAATTACTTCAAATAGTTTTTTCAGTCTAAGGTGGGACCTGAGTCTTCAAACTCTATGCAAGATTTACAGTGCTTACTTCCACAAACAAAAGAGCTGTAGCTAAATTTATGAAATAAATACATTTGTGTATACACCTGTGGGAATGATGGAATACAAAACAGAACTAATGTCTTCTTACTCATCTATTATGATCACTTCTTAATCTGGTTGGAGATAACTAACATGCCTTCTAGAGCATGTTGGCAGAGATATTAAATTCTGCGGCTGGCCATAGTTTGAGTTTGTCAAAGGGAGAGAATCATAGTTTGCACAGAGCTGAAAGCAAACAAAATATGAAGGTAAGGTCTAAGCATACTACTTAGGTACTGGATTACTTGGATCACTATCTATCTTGAATAAGATTCCCATGGGCCCGTCTGTTGGGTTTTTTAGATAGCCTCTGACATAACTTCACCTTCAGAAGAGCAGAGCTTGCAAACATGCTAAGTTTGGACATCCTTCTTTTGAAAATTTCTGTTGCTTGGGAGGCGAGTCAGCAGCCAGGCTGACATGATTATCATCCACTGCTGTAATACACAGTCACTGTGTTAGAACAGAGGTTTGTGTTTCTTGAGAGGAAAGATGAAGACCATTCATAATAAGACATCTTTGCAAACGCCAGAAGAGTAGTTGCATGAATTCTCTGTGGTTTAAGAACAGCAAGGATTGTTGCTTATTTTTGTCTATAGAAGATAGAGGTTCTCTCATACAGTGGAAGAAAAAGCGTTTAGATGAACATGTCAATCACTGAACTAAGGAAGTTTTATCCCTGTGATCTCAGGGGGCACAGAGGGGATGTTTCCATTGTCATTTTCTACATGCAAAGATAAGATCTAGGAAAGCTGTGGTCATAAAAGCAGCATTGGTTAAGCTTTCCACTCTACATTTATTTTCCTACCTCCTAGTAAATGCATGTGGCCCTAAGCTTAACAGTAATCTATGCAAAGTTAAATATTTATGAAAAGAGTTTCACTTTAAAAATATCATCTGCACTTTCATCGTGCATGTTTATGCTAGATAAGAGGAAATGTGTTTTCAGTCTAATAGAAAAGCACCAGCATTCTATTTCCTGTAAAGAAAGTAAATTCTTTCCCTTAAATACAATATACAGGAAGTTTCCAAGAGCCCCCAATATCATTTAAACAATCAGCTTTCTGACACAGCTGCCAACCCTCTTTTGGCTTTTAAAAGAAGCAGTTCTACTGTTTTCTGTAGTGTCTAATCTCTGCTAGATAGATTCCATGGAGACACACATTCCAATAGTTTAATTTCAACTTGATTACATTTCTTAGGAAAAAAAAAAAAGAGAGAATTCCAGATTAGCATTGAGGTTTTAAATTCTGACATTTTTATTTGAAATTAAGAGAAAGAAATAAAAGCACTAGACCTAGAATCTAGGTCCCTAAATATACACACAACACTGGCAGAAATGTTGTGGTTTAGAAAAGGACATTGCAAATTTTAGGAATTATTATGTGGTATAAACTGTATGGATCTTAATGTTACAAAAGCTTGCAAGTCTAAAGAGGAAAAGTTGATTGAGCATTGGTAGCAATAGTTTCAATTGAAGCAACTATAAGATTAATCATATATACACATGTTTTCAGGACCAGAGATATTATTAAAAATTAATTTTCATAAATACCTTTATGATGTCTTCTCAAGATTCTACTTCTGTGACCTATGTGTAAAGAAAAACTGAAAGGGAATTTGAATCTATCATAGTTTTCTTTTGTGAACGCCAGAGCATAGGGAGCAAAGAAAATGTGAAATAGAAAAGTGTACTCACCCTTTATAAAAAGAAATCATAATATAAAAATGGAATGACAAATGGAGACTGCTTGCACTACAACAGTTTTATGTGGGGCCTTAGATTAAATTCCAGTTCTAAATAGTAGTCACTTCTAAAAAATAGTTATGTCTCACTTTACATAAACACTTGCTGAAAACTTATTTGAAACAGACTTTTGGCATTTTTTCCTTTATACAGTGGTGTATTTTATTTCATTTAGTTAAATCTAAACAAAGGATAAAATGGAAATGTTTCCAAAAACTACTTAAAAAAAATTACGTAAAACACAAAAGCAAAACTCGTTTATACCCTGCCTCATTTATTACTGAAGAAAGTATGCTTTAGATAAATCATATTGTCATTCTTCATATGGTCTACTTACAGCTAATATTTTTAACAGAAGTATTGAAATGTGAGACTTGTACAAGAAATTACTGCCTATTCACCAGATAACAATAATAATTATTATTTCTCAATAGGATAGATAGTCTTGAGATAATATCCATAGTTGGACTTCTACTAAATAAAAGTAAGATATCTGTTTACAGAAAAGGACCCATAGAAGAAATATAGATATACAAAACCCTGTTTGATTTATATAGTTCTGTGATTTAGAATACCAGTCTGGGATTCTCATTACAAATTTATAGTCAAAATAATAACAAGTGTTATCCCATATCAAGTATACTGACCAATTTGAAGTAATAACTTGTTCATTTCAAGCAAGAATTCATTTGACTTCCTGGGCCATTTCAACAGTTACCATGCAAAACCAGGAAATTATAATTTTTTGATATGTTGTTTGTATTACTATTAAAATATTTAGCATAGATTTATAATATTTCCCATAGAAAAATTTCTAGAAGTAGTAATCTGAATTTTCTGGGGATTATGGTCTCTTGACAAGTATGGCAATGATATCTTGTCTTACTTCAGTTCCGTGAAGTTGTGATCACCCGCTCACATACAGATGCAGACACTGCTGCAGTCCCTGTGGTAATAAAAGTTTTTATTTAAAATCCTCTAATGAGCCATTGAGGAAAGGATATGAGTAATATTTGAAATTCAGTGCATATGACCTGGACAGACAGCCAATACAGAGCACTAGAGAGGAATGCACAATGAAAACAACATGCAAAAAATAAGTATCCTTTTAAACATATTCTATTGAGAGGGAGTTTTTTCTTCATCACTCATTCACAATGGAAATGGGTTGAGGTAAAATGAGGGTTTCCATATCCTCACATATGGACCGGTGTATCCACCAACCCCCCATTTTATTTAATACAGTATCTTAAGAGAGTCAAGTAGGATCCGTTGGATAGACTTTGGTATATATTCACCCACAAGTCCAAGAAGTTAAAGAAATGAACATCTGAAAAGGGTATATGTGCTTAATTATCCTCTTGAGTGAAGCTCTGTTTTTTCCAGTTAAACATCTTGTAATAGGTCCCTGGAATGCTTCTGGCACCAGGTTGTAATGGCCAGAGGTCCCTTCTATAACTTTCCACAGTTGTTTCACATGGATCCTAAATTACTTAACACTTTCTCGAATGGATTCCCCTGTAACTCAATAAAAAGTGCTAAGGGGAACTGAGGAGCAATGCTGGAGCAAATTTGATTTCAGCTACCACCCACTCTTTAATTGCTTCAGTGTCTGAAGTCTCTGACCATTTAATCTTTGAGGCACTAATAATGTGTCCAAATGATCGGTTACAAGTTTTTAAAAATTGCCTTGTGTACATGCATTAGGAGTTGTTGGTAGACTGCAGTGGGAAGGAGTTGCTATAGAAACACTGCCTTAACACACACCTTTCACTGATGGCTATAAAGAGATACAACAGTTCTTGAATAACTACTACTAATCCAGATGATATCCTAAAATTACTAGATTTTTGCTACCAAAACTCTTACTTACAATGCCAGGGCAACTCCCACTTCTTCCCCACACCCTTGTTTCACACTGCTCCATTCAAACCTTCTCATATGGAACTTTGTTTGAATATCTACTTGCATGTGTTATTTTGTTCTGTTTTGTGAAGGCAGCTGAATTCAACAGTGATCTGCACAATATGAAGATCTTTGCAAAATTAAATAAAATCAGTTACTTTGTCAGAAAAACTGTGCCACCAACTGGTAAAAATAAGTTGAGAGCATCAGGTTGGAGTAATCAGAGAATCAGAATCAGCTAGGTTGGAAAAGACCTTTAAGATCATCAAGTCCAACTGTTCTCCATAGACTGCCAAGTCAGCCACTAAACCATGTCACTAAGGGCCTTGCATACACATTTTTGAACACTTCCAGTAACGGTGATTCCACCACTTGATTGTGGCCCAAGTGCAGGACCCAGCACTCAGCCTTGCTGAACCTCATACAATTGCCCACAGCTCACCAGTCCAGACTGTCGAGATCCTTCTGTAGAGCTTTTCTACCCTCAAGCAGATCAACACTGCCACCCAACTTCATGTCATCTGCAAATTTACTGAGGGTGTACTTGATCCCCTCATCCAGATTGTCAGTGCTTGGAGGAAATTAACCTTTTTTTTTCTGTAGTTTTTCCTGTGTGATTCAGAGTACCTGAAAACTGAAGTCCCATATGTTGATCCAACCCATCTACTTCCCAGAATTTTTCTCCTTAACCTGGTAAGTGATAAAATGTGTTCTTTCAGCCATTCCCTATTAATCTTTAAACATTTCCAATATTTAAATACCAGTGAGTGGATAGAATGACACGCACAGTACAATTAATCTCCTTTCTTGAGTGTTATCATAATTTAGTCAGTCTGAGATTACAATCTCTAATGAAAACTCGAAGGTTAAATCTACGCAGGACCAAATTAAATGCAACCTATCTCACCGTGATTGTCACAGCCTAACATTAAACCACTCATTTAGGAGGTAGAACACCTGACATCTAGACTATCCTCAGCATGAGGAGAGGTTTAAACCCATTGGCTATTTTGCCCTATTCAAGGTGTTTCTTGCTCTGTAAAAATAAAACCAAAAGAAAATGTGATTGAAACAGAATGATTAGGAAACTTATCTGGGAAAAATCATCACAGCTGGATTGTCCGCCAAGGCAAATGAAGAAAAGACTTAAGCAGGACCTTCCTTTGAAGATGTTAGATATTTGCTTTCCTCTGCTGACAAAGACTGCAGATGATTCTTTTATATTACTTGGGTTGGTGTCTTTCTCCTTTCTAGATGTGAGCATCTACAATATAATTCAGGTAATATCTCAGCTAGATATCTAAAGTGTTAAGAACTCCAAATTCCAGATTGATTTTCTTCTTTATAAAATTCACAATCTTGTAACTAGAAGAAATGTATTTATTTTTGGTCTATAAATGCTTAATTTTTTTCTTTCTGTCAGAATTTTTCATTTAATTGGTTGTCCTGGTTTTGGCTGTGATAGAGTTAATTTTCTTCCTAGTAGCTGATACAGTGCAGTGTCTGGATTTAGGATGAGAATAATGTTGATAACACACTGATGTTTTAGTTATTGCTAAGCAGCATTTACATTAAATCAGGGACTTTTCAGCTTCTCACACCATGCGCCAGCAAGCAGGTTGGGGACACAAGGGTCTGGGACATGACACAGCAAGGACAGCTGGCTGTATCTTATGGTATTCCATATTATATTATGTTACGTTCAGTATATCTTGGGAAAAGCTGGCTGGGGGCCGCTGGCTGGGGGCCACTGCTTGGGGACTGGCTGGGCATCAGTTGGTGGGTGGTGAACAATTACATTGCACATCACTTGTTTTGTGTATTCTAGTATTAGTATTACTTTCCCTTACTTTTCTTACTGAACTGTTTTTATCTTCATCCATGAATTTTACTGTTTTTTTCCCCAATTCTCTTTCCCATCCCAATGGTGGCAGAGGGGTTGGGGGATGGGAAGTGAAGGAACAGCTATATGATGTTTAACTGCCTGCCTGATCAAACCTTTACAGTCCTTTTTGACACCCAGTGTGGGACTCGAAAGGTTCAGATAATGCCAGATTTGACTAGTGTGTTAAAACAAATTTGTTATTAGCATTCACTATATTAGTTTAATAGTTATTGGTCACAATGTTGATTTATTTGCTCTTGTAAAAGTCTCTCTCCAAGTCCAGGAAGCAGTCTCTGCTCTGATGTAACAAAAATCATCTCCTCTACTTTTGTGCTTTATTTCCTATTTTAGAGATATTCTGGTGGCACAAAGAGTCATATTGTAGTGTGAGGGCACAGTTCTTACTTCTCTCTCCTGTTGAACCATTGCTTTCTTACTCATCCTAAGAAGTGATGAATACCATATTTGAAAGTAATGCCTGTTTTAAAAGTTCTCTCAATAAAGTTGTTTGCTTTCTAAGGTTCTATATTTGCATGAGGGGAACTAGTGTTTTATTAACAGATTAGCCATTCCCATGGCAAATATGAATTTCTGTCTTTTCCCTGTCTTTTCTTTTAATGTTTCTTACAATGTAAAGAGATACCATGAAAACATGCCACATCTCACGACAACAAATTCAAAATTAGACAAGCAAGCAAAGAGTCCCCAGCCATCTAAAGAAACAGTTTCTTCACAATTTGGCTTTGTCATTGCTTAGACTCAAAACACGGAACATGTCTACAAATTCATTGTTTATCAGCAAGTCATTTCATCATACGGGAATCCTGAGCTTAAATAATTTTTTCATCCCTCTGAAGTTAAGTGACACCTTGACTGTGCAATGGTAGCTGACTGAAATGATCTCTAAATTAGTGGTTCTGATAAGTAAACCTGACAGATTTTCAGTTTAATCAGAAATAGAAAGGAAGAATTTTTTTTTATATCATTTAATTTTAGAGTACTAAAATTATTCAGTGTTATAAACTAAATGAAAAAAATGTCTGTTATGTCTGCAATCATTACATGATTTTGAAGGTTAATTGGTAATAAAATCCGAAATGTCCAAGCTGTTCCGATCATAACTATTATATCATTTTTAGAATAAAGATCACATAACTATTGAACTATAACAGACCTCCCAGTTTTTATGAAATATGTCTCAGGAGGTCTGTTAATCTCTTCTGGGCCATCTGTCCTATTTGAATCAGAGAAGATAAAGACTTTCAGGATCAGGGAGAAAGTAGGGCAATGCATTCTGGGACATATCTAACTTAGGTAGAAGTATCCACGAGGGGCTGTTAAATAAGGATCATTGAACAGGGCACGTGAATGGCTAGAAGTCTGGCTAGAAGATTCCTAAAACTGTAATTCTTCACATGGAATTTTATGAAAGCTTGCTGAAGAAAGAAAAAAGACAGCGGTTGATGTCTGGATTCTCCAGACTTTATCAGAAACTACTTCCCTCATCTTTGTGTTATTTGTCTCCTACTCATTGTGGGTTTTGGCTTAAAAAGAAAAAAAAAATATTCTTTTTATGTAAGTTTATAATTAGATAAAAACGGCAGTATCATTTAATGATATGGTCTCAATTGTTGATCCTTTGCCAGAGAAAGTAGGGGTTTTTTATTTGTTTGTTTGGTTTTTTTTTGCTTCAAGGTTTACTCAATGGTATAAAACTTTTAAACAACTATTAAAGAAAGCAGCAATATTTAACAAACCACAGAATTATGATAATGAAATTTACTGAAGTCTAGCAATCCTGGACATCTCGTATTGCCCTGGTAGTATCTGCTGTTAAAGCTGCACACAGCTCTAGGAGCAGGTGCCAGAAAGGCTCCAGAGAGCTCGACTCTTCAGCACTGTTGTCCCTTAGTCCTATGCAATACCCATGCTCTCCTCAGGGGTAGCCCTCACACTCTTTCTGTTTCCACTACCAGAAGGTTTGCTGTTGGTTTATCAGCCTATCCCTGCGAAGAAGAACACAGAGACTTCTCTTTAATTGGGACTATGCATTTTGGAACAGCTCAAGAAATTTTAATGGCCTTCTAGATGTCAGTGGGGAACTGCACTTTTCATCAGGTTCAGCTGTTCAATAAGGAACAACCTTTTCAGAACTTGTCAACAGCAGTGAGTTTAGACTGCTGTATGTGCTTTTGCTTCTCTTTGAATGCTCCATCTCTCTGCAAGAAATATTGTCCAACAAGAGAAAAGCACTTTTTATTATTTCAACTGTAAACATCAGAAGGTGGCTGTCATCTTTTTCCTCTTCAACTTAGTATAAATACCCAACTAGTCAAAGAATAAGAACTGCCTTAAACCTAATACAAAAGAATCTAAATAATGAAAGGAGTAAAAAATCTGAGCTTCAGATGTGGCTCCCTGATAATAACATTGTTATGTTAAGCCACTGGGTTGACTAGACTGAAATCACATACTGAACCTTGCTTTAAAGTACATCATTTTAGAGGCTGAATATCATACTTCAGTTTTCCTAATCTGTGAAACTTCCATGTACAACGAAGTTAAAATGTTCTTTTGAATTTCATTTGTTTTAACCATGTGCGTTGGAATACTGTGCAAAGCCATAAACAATATTTAATTTATTCCTATAATATTTATTCCCTTTTGTATTATTTTTTAATAGTGACTATGACCTAGCTTTTCCTATGACCTCACCGTCTGGAAAGCTGATATGATTACCACTAAGTAAGAGATCAGCCATGTTTCTGGCCCCAATAATTCCATTAAAAGGAGAAGGGAAAATAGAAAGGAGGTACATTGTTTAATGTAATAATTCAATGCCAGCTAGGAGCTAAAGGTCCCTCACACCAGAGATACCCTACCACGGAGTAGGTATCTCACAGAGGATATCATTCTACCACATCTACATTTGTTCCCCAGATGGAGTCACTACCTATAAACTACAGGTTGCTAGGGTCCTAGGCAATCTCCTGAGATATCAGTCAAGGAGCCAGAGCCAAAACCTGGTGCTTTTGTTTCTGTGTGTCTTTGCTCTAGTAAATTGGGTATGTAACTTAGAGATGAAAGGAGTCTATAGCAGTTTTAAAGGTCAAAAAAGACTGGTGGCTAGGTATTGAGGATTGAGCTTTCAGATCTTGTCCTGAAAACAGTCAAGCATCTTACTTCACCTAAGGTTTATTTAAAGATGATCTGGCAGAAGTTGAGGATTAAAACAAATTTTCAAAGGGTGTCATCCTGTTTTGAATGAATCCACATTCTTCAGGGGACTGGTGGTACTTGTTACCAGTAGTTGTCTGTTCTTATGCTGTTAGACTTCATATCATCAGGCATGAAAGAAAGCATCAACCTTATTTAAAATGAAGATGACCAGATTCCTAAAGACAAGTGTCACATGATAATATTTATATATGTTAAAATTTCATGATTCTGGCATATTCTTGGCATCTTCAGGAGTAACTGGACAAGCATCAGTTTTCTCAAAGACAATAGCACAGAATGCTTTTCTATTTAAAGGCTATAACGACTTCTGAAGTACTGCAGATAGTAGTTTAGTAATACCAATCAGCGGTAGGCAAGAGGTAGGTGGTCTCAAAACTGTGAGGTTATCTCAGTGAGTATGTCCACTTTGATGTAGTGGGTGATGGACTGCCCTGGGTTCACCAGTAGCAGTCATTTTTTATTCCTTCTTAGTAGCTGTTGCAGTGCTGTGTTTTTGACTTTCAGCCTGGGGGCAGCGCTGATAGCACTGATGTTTTTAGTTGCTGCTGAGTAATGTTTAGTCTGACCAAGGACTTTCTGAGTCTTATGCTCTGCCAGAGAGGAGGGGAAGCCGGGACGAAGCAGAGACAGGACACCTGACCCAAACTAACCAAAGAGGTATTCCATACCACAGCA